>CM074315.1:6472120-6529620 GCA_037194245.1 Opsariichthys bidens | reverse complement strand
CTGAAACGGGCCATTGTTTCACAGTCAAAAAAGAAACGGAGAAGATGGAATAAGAGTATCAATAAACTCAATAGCCTCCTGTGGTGATGAGTGCTTAGGCCTACCAGATATTTTAAACCAGTACAAAGACATTTTGCTTGGACGTGTGGACTGAAAAGACGCAGAGACTGGACAAGAATGAATCTTTCCAGTGTGCACACGTCGAGCACCTGTGTTTGCGCACGCTATCAAATGTGATGTTATCAAAACAGATACTTTAAAAATGAACTTTAAAATTGAATGCGGCTGAAACTGCGGTGTGTAAGTGTCTGATGGTTCTCTTAGCTGCATGAAAAACAAAACAAAATCGCAAAAGCAAGCAGAGAGCGCTCCCATTACAGAGCTGTCGTCACTTCATTGAGCTCAAGGAGCATGTTTCATTTATCGTGTTCACACTGTTGGTTATAAAAGGGTTCTGACTTTAATTAAAAATGGTCTACCTGGTCATTGTAGCCCATGAGAGCGCGGCGAGTGTTTTTGGGACCCAGGAAGCGGTTAACCAGCATGGTCCATCCCAGCGAGAAGTGAAAGCTGATGTCTTCCTGGAAGTCGCTGCAGAGTTTGTCACAGTTGAGGTCATAGCTGAGGGCGAAGCACTGTCTGGGCACAATCTTATCCACCTGCTCTCGAATGCCGATGGGCAGCAGGGGCTTCAGACCCTCTGGAACGATCACAAGAGTTTCATTAACCTGCTGCTGTTACTAATACGAGCCGTTTGAAAGTTCACCGAATGAGAGAGATACTGACCTATCATTTCAGTCTGTGTGGTTTGCAGTGCTACAGTTATCGCACTGGAGCATCTCTCCGACATATTCCTGCCAAGACCGTCCTCTATGTGCCTGTGGAGCTCCTAAAATCAATCATTCCAGCAAAACATGTGAATGTAAATATACTATGTAAAATTAGAGCTACCAAAGACAACATATTAACTACAAAATAATGAGATTAATCACTATTAACAGCTTTTATCGGTATATGCAAAAGTGAAAGTTAGCAAGGACAAGGACGTGTTCTTGTCACATTTGGGTAGCTGGGGAATTTCCATGCGTAGAGTTACATGTTGACACTAAACATTAACCAGAAGAGCGTACGAATAAAAAGGAGCAGAGAAACTGGGCAATTGGAGGAAGTCCAATTCGACTCACGTTCTTGTATACTTTGAGCACCACTTGTGAAGGATGAAAGTCCATGTGGAAGTCATCCACTAGTACAGCCAGTCTCCGGATCTCTTCCGCCATTGCATTAGATACCTACAAATCCAGAGGAGTTGGTTAAAAGGTGGAAACGTCCTTGCAAATATCAGTTTTATTATGATTAAGTCACTAAAGACTGCCTACAGGTTTTCCAGAATGCCCATGACCAAAAAGTAACGCCTTGAACGTGACATTATGCCAACATTTAAAACTTTAAAAGATCTAACAAAATATATAAAACAAAAGGTAAAATAGCTAATAAACAATTTAAGACCCAGTGAATAAAAATGTTCCCTTTATTCAGTTTTAAAATTAGTAGCAGCATTTTCACCAAGTTCAAATATTGCATTATAGTATATTAGACTGAGCGGGTTTGTATGTGCCAAAAAAAAAAAGTCTGACATTACGTATGTTTACATGAAGTTTAAATGTTTGATTTTAGACAAACTAAAAGAAAAATATGAACACAGAATCGATTCAGTCCAACTAAAATTGCTGATTTTTCATTTTTGAAATCTGATTTTTGCCAAGTCATTTTTTATACGTATGGTGTGTACAGAGCACTTGATATAAACTTCATCAGCATAGTAAATGCGTACTGTATACACACACAGCCCAATCTCTCTAACTTTGAATACTCGGTATGCTCAGCTCCGAAAGGCAAAGCAGAGGCACATTAGACTAACATCTCTGAAAGACAGAAACAAGCGAGACATAAATGGGGCGTCACCTGTTTCTCCACCTCCTCTGTGATCTTTTTGATTTTGCTCTTGCAGTCCAGAGTGAGCAGATCCAACTGTTTGTCGATGAACTCCAGGCGGTCCTCCCTCTCCTCCTTCATCTCTAAACAATGAATCCTGAACAAGAACATAAAAAAACATTACAACAATACAAAAAAGAACAAATGTTACAAACCAATTTCTTTTAACAATACTTTTTTTTTTTTCATATTGAGTACACCTGTACAGACTGAAAGCTCAATGAATTAAAATGTAAGGACTAATGGTGTAAAATATTTTATATATTTTTATGAAACGATTTTTTTTAATATTTATATATTTTTTAATATTTATATATTTATTTTATATATATATATATATATTTATATATATATATATATATATATATATACACATATACACACACACACATATATATATATATATATATATATATATATATATATATATATATATATATATATATATATATATATATATATATATATATTAAATAATATAACAATAAATTAATTAATTATATTATAATATTAATAGATGGTTACAAATACAGCTGGACGATCAAACCATATTGATATTTAACATATAATTTATAAATAAAATTAAATTAACTTTAAAACTTTTTTGATAATTCATTTAATCAAACATGACAGTAAATACAATTAAAATGTTACAAAAGATTCATATTTCATATATATGATATTCTTCCAACTTTTTGCCCATCAAAAATCGTGAAAGATGCTTTATCGTGGTTTCCACATTTCATTAAGTAGCACAAGCATTCTGAACTGTGAAAATAAAAAGAAACAAATCAGCATATTTGGTTGAATTTCTGAAAGTACATGTGATACTGACTGAAGACTAGTGATGATGCCGAAAAATTGATTTAAAAAAACTATTTAAAATAATTTTAGCAACTTTAATATTATTTCACAATATTACTGTAATTGACTGTTTTCAAACAAATGTAGCCTTGGTGAAAAACATTAAAATCTTTCCAAAACTTACCAATCTGAAACATTTGAACAGTAGTGTTTTAATACAAATATTTGATTTATTTGTATGCACTATACACAAATAGATCAATATATCAGTTTCGATTGATTAAGCCAATTTACTCTGATTTGAAAAAAGCTATCTGAATCGATCCTCAACTTTAAATTAGGGATGCTTTCGAAATATTTTCCTTTTAAGAATCTAATTGTTGAATTGTGAGACAAGGGAGGACCACAAAACTGTTGTAAATGTGATTAAGATCAAGTCATTACAATTTTGATTAAAAGTAAAGGCAAGTTCAAAATTTGACTTCCTCGGACTGTAACAGCACAGTCAGACACTAAGCTCATTTCAATGTCATCAGTGGATCAGTGTATAGTGTGAAGGATTACTGCTAAGAAAAGCAGGTGTCTTTGCGCTCACCTCTGCTCTTGAGCTGCGATGTGCACAGAGTCCATGATCAGACGCAGAGCTTCAGAAATCTGCTTGGCTCTCATCGTGTGCTGCTCGAACTTAGTCTTCACTGCTGACTGGGAGATGCACTCCTGTAAGCATGCGTGCACACGACAGTTAGACAAACACACAAGCACATTTAAACCAATCACACTCACAAACCCAACAACACTCACCTCAAAACGTCTTTCAAAGTTCTGAAACTCAAACATTCTCGCTTGAAAACCTTCAGCCAGAGCACCACCTGAAAATACAAAAAGAATACAATCAAATGAAACAGAAAATAAATGGGGCATTACAATTCATTAAAATTGAAATCGCTATATAGCATAATTATCAAATCAAATGCTGCATCTTAATTAAGGGCACGTTCACACTTGTAGTTGGATGGTTTGGTTCTTTGGTCCGGACCAAAAAACAAAAACAAATCATATAGTCCTAGTCCGCTTAGCGTTCACTCTGGCTTTTTTAACAGCGAACCTAAAGTTACCGAACCAAAGGCATAGGGATACGGTCACGACCTGATTGGTCGGCTTTTATGGTGTATATTTCGTGACGGAGCTCGCTTACCGAACATTCAAAACAACGCTGTGTTCTGGATTAAACGCCATCATTTTATGCTTTATTTTACCAGCTGAGAATCACGAAGAGCTCGTAAAATGTTCAAAACATTCAAAACAGCTCCAGGATTTCCTCCGTTGTCTGCAGAAACAAATATTGATGAGGCTCTTCACCTCCTCGTCGCTCCTCGTTTGCCCTCGACTCATTTTGGATACACCGATCTTTCCGCGTCGTCAAATCAGTGACTTGTAGCGTCTCATCTTGTGACGTCACGTCCTCTCTTTGGTTCGTTTACATGTCTTTGGTCCGTGTCGTGTTCATATATCAATCGAACCGCACCAGATTCCTTTCGGAAGCGATCTTTTTAGCGGTCTCGGTCCGCACCAGGGTTCGGATGGCGGCGTTCACATATGAACCGCACTAACTGAGCAATCGCACTAGGGTTCGTTTTAATCGAACCAAACATGACAAGTGTGAACGCACCCTAAGACTACATTTTTTTTTTAGCTGATAAAAGTTCAGGAACCCTGCTATAACAACTGTACCTGCTTCAGGCATTCCCTGGGCTTTCTGGACACGGGCCTGAAGAGCTTCTTTAGCAGAGACAAAGAAGATTCGATCACTGGCCTGAGCTCGGTCCACCACCCGCAGCTCATCCACTAAAAAACTACTGCAGCGGTCCATGTGCTGCCGCCTCACCTGAAAAACACACAAGTTTCACCATAAGAGTTAAAAATGCATCTCAGGGTTAACAGACTCAGAGAATTTGAGTTGTTCGTTGCGTCGTGCAAGTCCCACCTCTTCCATGTACTCGGGCTCGCTGGCTGAGGCGTCCCAGCGGTTGTTCAGGATGAAGATATTGGGGCTGGAGAGGCGCTCGTTCACTTTGTGAAAGAATGATTTTTCCTTTGAGAGGGCAGAAGGGAGCCATATTTTATTAAGCTGACACCAGTGAATGCCATCAGCCATCCTTTTCAGATGAACACAATCGGAGATCTTTTTAAAAATATCCTGGCTCTTCCCAGCTTTATAATGGTAGTGAATTGGGTGTTGTGTTTTGAAGCCATCCATCCTTACGGCTCCAGGGGGTTCTTAAAGGCCTTCTGAAGCAAAGCGATGGGTTTTTGTAAGAAAAATAGCCATATTTAAATCTTTATAAACGATCATGACTAGCTTCTGGCAAACGTACGCCGCATACAAGCCGAGTCGCGACGAAAGATTAACCCCTGACCTGATGCGTGAAGTATTGATGAACACAGAACCGCAGAGGATTGAGCGAAACAAAACACCGAATTAAAATGTCAGAGGATTTCGATAAAAGAGCAGAGGAGCCCTATAACTCCAAGAGGCGTCTGAGCTTACAATACTCCTACATTTTTGACATGCCTGCATTTGGCGCCGTTGTATGCGAACTGAGCCGGACGATTACGTCACTGTTTTCTGCAGTGCTGATATACATAAATTAACTAGACTAATAACTATTGATCTTTGCAATGGAATGAATCAATAATATATAGAATAAGCTGCACAATGACACCATTTTCTTATTAATGTAAAGCTGCTTTGCCACAATTTGCATTATAAATAAAGATGACTTGACTACATCCTACGCCGTGTTAAAGTTACTCTTTCGATGTAAGTTGACTTGTGTAAGGCCGTTTGTTGTTTAAAATATGGATATTTTTCTTATAAAAACCCATCACTTCACTTCAGAAGGTCTTTATTTAACCCCCTGGAGCTGTGTGGATATCCTTTATGATGGATGGATGGACTTTTTTGGGCTTCAAAATACAACGTCCCATTCTCGATCATTATAAAGCTTGGAAGAGCCAGGATATTTTTAAATATATCTCCGATTGTGTTGCCCTGAAATGATATGATATATACATAAACACCTAGGATGGCTTGAGGGTGAGTAAACCATGGGATAATTTTTCATTGTTGGGTGAACTAATCCTTTTATCATGCTTGATTTATCATAATCATGCTTATTTTGCATTGTAATAAAGATTTAAACACAAAACATAAAATCAGTGCAAATACTACTGCAATAACATGCACAATGCTGTAATATATAAAAACTATTGTGTAAAGTTGTACTGAAGTTCATATTAGACTCACTGTTTGCATTAAAGTGGACTCTGAATTGGCCACCAGCACAAAAACGTCAGCATCAAGGCAGAATTTGTCAATCCAGCTGTCCAACTCTGTTGTGACATCTATGCCAGGGCTTGAAAAGGAAGATATGTCATAAGTTTCAGATTGACACATATTACTAATGTGACTTCTTATGCACTTAATTGGTTATATAAGGCAGTAGACTTATAATGACACAGCATTGGTATCCTTAAACATCACGTTAATATTCAAAACTGGATCCAGGCAAAGCAAAAATAATTTAAAAAATACATACAAACAAAGTTTAATATGTGCAGAAAATTATAGACCTTTAAATGAAAACATGCAATGTTAAAGGACATGTATGTCTCAGGCCTCATCGCCAAACAACACTCCTGTCCAGTTTACCTGTCCACAAGTACCAGGTCATCACGTAGCAATGCACACTTTGCTTTAGGCCACATGACACACACAAGACTGCCTGCATCCAAATCCTCATCCTGATGTAAGGCATGGGCCAACTGGTTCACCGTCTGCCAACACACACACACACACACACACACAGATTAGTATAACCGCAAAGTTTTATTCAGACCATTTTAAAATTGACTGAAATTTCAGGAGTCCAGTCAAGGAAAATTTTGCACAACATACTGTGCAGAAGTCACAAGCACAGGTAAGCCAATCAAATCAGAGGTCCCTAGATATAAAGCTACTAGGGATGGGCCAGAGTGGTCATGTTGTTGACCAACATCTGAGCGGTTAATTAGTAGAGTCGACTACTTTAATAATTTTAGCGCGGTTGAATTTAAAGGTGCAGTAAGCAATTTCTGAGAAATGCTGTTGAAAGAGGATAGTAGGGAGCGTATACACTCATGATGAGGGAGGAGCTAGAGTGAGATTGATGAAGATTTGAAGAAAGACTGTAGACAGAGAGATGGCTGAGAGACATCACAAAAGAGAAAAGCGCAGAGGAATATCACTAGGACCCAGCTTTCCAGCACTGTAAGACTGATGCCAGACTGTCTGAAAACAAAGGAAATTAACATTTGAACTCTCTCTTGCAAATAAGCATCCCATCCCCATCACACCTTAGTATTGTCTTAATCTAGATTTCTCTTCCTTCATCCCTTCTTGCCCCATCTCTTCTCTCTACATATGAAGATTACCTGAAAATCAGCCAAAAGTTGATATGGTTTAATGTGAACAGTTATCATGTCTCGGTGCGACTGGTACAATGGTCTCTTTCCCACAGAAGTAAACCAAAAGTGAAAAAAAAGAGAGATATTTGGCTCTCTATAGTGGGTTTGCGGCCTTTCAGAGTGTGTTTCATGCAAATGTTTTTCTGTCCCTAAAAAAAATTGACACTACCAGGTATGGTAAATTGGTCCGAGTATTTAAAGAATTGCTACAGGAGGTTCAAGGTGCGATTATGTAGCCAGATCAGCATTATGTATCTTTCTAATGTCAGTTATTCATCTTTCACTCTTAATTTCTGAGCATTTGGTGGTTTGTATTGATCATCTTTGAATTGATGTTGTAATTGGCATGATACATTTAGCTAAATATAACCTATAGACGATGTGAACAGAGCATCTGGATGATAGATGATTTGAGTGTGTGTGTGTGTGTGTGTGAGTATGAGTGTAATCTTCAGGATGTGAGTCCCAGTCGTTCTCTTAATGCTTTTCACATCACAGTATATCTTTCCATTTGAAAGAGGCCATTTCTGTCCTGCCTGACTGCATGTACACACGATGATGACATTAACAAATGGACTCCATCCCTAGAGTGGGCCAAAGGTCATACAGTTCCCCCTGGCAAGTCTTGTAAGTTTATCACTTCTGATCCTTTACTCTCTGGTGTCGGCTTCATATGCAATCGCTGAAACGTGTTAATCATGGTGAGATCTAGAGCTAAAACTGACCGACGAAGAAAAAAAAACAACATTTTAAGAATTCAAGGGAATTCGTAAGCAATGTTTAGTCACTAGCTGTTACCAAAGTGGTGAATTCAACTTGGAAAATTGCATAAAACATAAAGAATATTTAAAGAGCACACCTCATGAGACAGTTAATCCACTTATACTACAATTCTGGTACATTTATTGTTTTAGGACTTTTGCATTAAGTCAAATAAAGTGGCGATTTGATATGGAACAGTCATGCGGTCGACAGACATGCGTAAACTTTGCGTTTACAGGAAAATAATTGCACACCTTTGAACGTTGTGAACCAATCAAAATCAAGCATTCAAACATCCCTGTGCTACAATTGCGAAAAAAGCACCATTTTCATCCCATGTGCAGATGAAGAAAATAACGCACAGATGAAACACAATAATGAACGCAGCCATGTTATCCTACGTTCAGAAGACAGTGCCTGATGTTTGGGAAAGCAATCGTGTCAGACAGTTCTGAGAGTCCAGCTGGTTAGTCCAGTTATCCAGCCAAATGATCTGTTGAGGCAAAAATCACATGGGTTTTGTTGCCAATGCAGGATTTAATTTGCTATATGGGTTTGTATCATTGTTTATGTGCATGATCTTAAAAAAAAAAAAAAAAAAAAAAAAAAAAAAATATATATATATATATATATATACACCTTAAAGGATATATTCACCCAAAAATGAAAAATTTGTCATCATTTACTCACCCTTAAGTAATTTCAAACCTGTATGAGTTTCTTTCTTCTGCTGAACACAAAAGAAGATCTTGAGGGTGAGTAAATGACAAATTTTTCATTTTTGGAAACTTTATCCCTTTAAATGAGTGCATGTTTCTTTTTTATGGGCAGTTTTATATTTTATGCACATCTTGACACTTCCATCTAAAGTTATTTTTATGCGATATCTTCAAATTAACAAAAATGTGTGGATGGAATTATTGCTATTGTCATATTGTATCTACTGTAGTGCAAAGTCAACACGTTTCTGTTTTTCGCTATATCAACCTATACATTTCATTGGTCTCATTTATAAATGTTTAAATGTAAGAATTAAAATAAATAAAAACAAATTTCTTCTCCATTTCATGCGCACTTCTGATAAACTGATAAGTAAGGCTCATTCCCAGCATTCCTATAGTCTACAATAAACAATGTGCTTTTAAGTATAGTGCACAAATGTTTCCTCAGCGCTGTAATATATCCATGCAGAGGAAAGGTCGTGAGACAAGTCATAAATGACAAAAATGTGCAACCTTTTGACAGCTGCAGGAAAAAGCCCCTGACTCATGTGGGTGTAATTATAGACTGCGGCTCATGTACAGTCACGATTTAGAGACACTCACTTAGCACAACAATTTTTTGCCTAATTCCTCGTCACAAACCACATCTGCTCATTGTTTACCGATTTCAGTTCCTCCGGAAAATCGCTTGATTTCATGCATAATTTCGCATTTTTTTCAAATCCGCCGCACTTTCGCTGCATAAATTGCTGATTTCAGCAAGCAAAATTTTATAATCCCTGTATTTTCGTTGCAAAAAAGTCACATATTTTAGCAGAAAGTTGAAAAATGTTGCGTTTACTTCACACAAGTGAAGCGCCATTATTTTCCCCCTATAGCCATGGGAACCTTATGAAGTGACGTAATTACACAACATGAACCTGCAAACGCCGCGGTGAAACCGTGATGAAGCACGCCAATCATTCTCATTTGCCAACATAAATAAGCGTAAAAGACCGCGTGAAGCAGTTTCCTGGTTTGTCACATGACAGTGGGGGAAAGTTATTTTGCACTCCGTGCAACTGCGTGTCGGACCACAGATGGCGCTGTATATGAGTAGTGTGTAAAATAATTCACGTTTCAGTAAGAAACTGCACTTTATTTAACAGAAGATGTCTGTTTTGTATCGCTACCTCTGTAAAACAGGAAGCACACATTTTATTTTTTTATATTTTATTTATTCATTTTTACAGAAGTTGTTGAATATTCCTTTTGTAAAGCTACAGAACTTGTTTGACTCAATGTTTTGTAAGTTTGAGCCGTGTGTTAATGAAAGTCTGAAATAAAACTGAATGAGAACTTCAATGTTCTGTGATTTAGTGTGTTTTTTCATCACAGGAAGTGATAAGAAATGACTCTTGACATGAAGGTAGTATCTAGTGAGAACAGGGGGTTTCCTCTTTTGCATCAAACCGCAGTTTTTCCAAGTTCCCGCAATTTCATGGCATAAAATTGCAAAAATATCTCGCATATTGCGTCACACATTTTTAAGAAAACGTGCCGCATAATCAAAGATTTTTGCCCGCAACAATCACAAAAAAAAAATCTGCGTTTTTCTGGAAGGACTGCAATTTGATCATACTGTATGTACAAAAATTAAAGCACAATATACTGATGACCATATAGTTTTTGGCCAATAGCGGTCTAAATGAGTTATGTACATGCATAAAAGGGAGTCATTTTAAATTATTTCATAATATTTAATTTAAATCATTCAAAATGTTTAATTTTGAATTATATTTTTTTTTCACGTTTTACTAATTTTCACAAACAAAGCAGTTTACAATCAGTTTAAAAAAATACACTGCTTGCTGTGTGAAACTGCCGTAAAAAAGGCACAAAATTTGACCAGTTAATTTACTTTTGACTACAGTCAAAGTATTTTCTTATCAACTAACTTTGAGATTAAAAGCTGAACTCTTATAAGAACTCTTATAAATTGATTTATAGAGTCTGATGTCAATATTTTCCCAAATTTTGAACAAAAACTCCAGCATTTAGAGCAGCGTTGAGTGGATTCTGACTTAAACACCTCAGACGGGCCATTGCATTCAAACACTCAACAGTCATATCTGTAATTGGCTGCGTTGAAAACAAAAACACCCAATGCTTCCTGAAAAGGTTGTAAATAGAAACCACCGACGCTCAGCAGTGTCTGAACGCAGCTGAACTATCCCTCCGACACTGTCATACAAGTGAGAAGACAAAGGGGCGCAAGCTAAACTCTCGACATAATCACGATATACACAACATTCCCTGTCAGCAAAATGACCACGATATTTACTAATATTTAATGCATCATCCAGCCCTATTGGTAAGCTGACAGTAACTCTCCAAGCAAAAAAAATCAGTAATGTGCACACAAAAAATGCATACTAAATATTTACTTCAACATAAAACAACTTTCTCTTGCCTCATTTTCCATCTGAATTTCTCATTACGTTTACATGCACCCCAAAAAAATCCATTGGTCTGTTAAACCCTTTAAGCACCTCAACCAATCATGGACTCATTTTGATTGATGAAAATTAGTGCATATAAACATTAGGGTGTGACGAGATCTCGTGCCACGAGACTAAAACGTGACGAGATTTCTCGTCGAGGTGAGAAGTTGTCTCGTCGTGCTCTCAGTATGAGGGTGAAATTATTATTGAAGATGCCCCCGCCACTTTCAAATCGTTTGTATGGAAACATTTGGTTTTCCAGTAGAAATAATAAACGGCGCAAGAATAACACACAAGACACAAACAATATGTAAACATTGTAAGAAAACTGTGCCGTACACCTCGGCCAAGGTTGTACAGACTCTTAGGGGCCGTTCACATAACGCGCGCATTTTCATTCGCGCAAAATTTTCATTCGCGCATTTTCATTCGTTTTTTCCTGGCGCGCCTGTGCCGCGGCGAGAGGAAAACATCTCAACTTTTCAGAATGCCGCAAGCGCACCGCAGGTCATGTGACAAGAACCAAGCGATGGTCGTGGAGAGCACAGTTCATAGTTGCATAGCAACGACAGACGCTACAGAAGCGCGAGCTCTCGAACGCTTGCAAAAGAAGGAGGAAGCGACGCGGCCGCGCTTTACACGCTTTATTAGGCGCGATATGTGAACGGCCCCTAAAGAGGCAGAAAGCATCGCTATCACTGCTGACGGTTGACTTCTCAGTGTACGCAGAGCTTTATAACAGTTACAGCCACACAATCAATAGTGACGGGGAAATGGTCAACTTTGTACGGCAGTTAAAGTGACACTTAAAGTGTTTTTTGAATTTTTTATTTATACTGTTTCATTTATGTTCAATCTGTAGAAAGAAGTTCAGTGAGATTTCTCATGTGAAATTCTACAGGGCAGAAAACAATTGGTTGATTTTGAGGCAAAACATTTAGCAGTGTTTGCATGTTGTTTTACTGCAAATAATTCATTAAAATAGAAGTAAATTGACATGCATTACCAGTTGAATTCAAAATGCATCAACATTTTTGCATTTTATGATTTTCAGTTGAATAAAAGACCATTTTCCCTTCATACGTTTCATTATTGAGGATTTCTTACAAATACTATAAAAATCTCGTCTCGTGAACCCAATCTCGTGTCTCGTCTCGTGGGATAGGGGTCTCGTCACACCCCTAATAAACATACATACTGACTTTGTTGTCTTCGTGAAGGACACTTGATGCTGATTTACTTGACACTTGATTTATGTACAGCCTTTAAGCTAGAAGCACACCTATGTTGCCTTAACACGCTGCCCTCATAGACAGCTCACTAGGTTTTGGAACGGAGTATGTTTACTCAGAATAAGTATACAGTTTCAGCTTACAACACTACATGGTGTCAGAGTACCTGAAATCTGTAAGAACACAAGTGCAGCTGTACAGGGTGTCTTCCCACTTGTCAGATTGAAGAGATTACACACCCTCATTAACAGCTACAACGAGCAAAGCTCATTTATGGTTGCTATAGAGAGATGCACTGTTACGCAAGAGACCAATTTTCTTTCCCAATCCCACTGCATGGCTCTTATCCGACTCAACATGCACGACACACCCAATGACAGCCTAAAAAAGCCTAAGAAGGTAGAGAGTTTTTACTTTAACACTCTTTCTTTCATCAGATCCTTCGGTGAGCAGGAAAGCCTCATTGCCGTCGGTGCCTTCCACCCGTAGGAAGCAGTTGGTGGTGTGTCCAATTCCAGATGGCAGCACTTTGTCCCAGAGCATGGCGTTAATGACGGAGCTCTTCCCGTTACTGGTTCTGTAAATGTAAAAGGTGTGACTTGAGCCCAAAGTAATTCAGGTTTCACATGAACACTTAAGCATACTTCGTTTGCAAGGAACGCTTTCTGCTGTGGCTTGTGGACGGTCCATGAGACATAAATTTAGACATCAGCACAGTCTGCTGATGTCTGTGCGCAGCCTGATTTTTGTGATCACATGGACTTGCACAAGTGATTTGAGAACTCGAAAGCAAAGGTAGTACGCACATGCTGCACGCGAACCTCTGCACTCATCGTCAATGGCTTACATGCTAGGGATATACAATATTTTTGGCACGAGACCAGAATCGGCTGATAAAGGCTAAAAATGTAATGATTGGCATCTGCAAAATTATGCTTTGCAAATAAGATAATGTGTTGATTAAGCAGCAATGTGGTCATTCTTGCAGTAAACTTTTGCCTGTATGGCGATTTAGATTCACCGTTTTAGATTGCCGCTTTGAAATTAAGTACGCGAGTACAGTTACTAGCGGGCAGCGGAAGCCTCCCCCAGATCCTAGTGTCCGTCCATTAAGAAGTTCTTTATTTAGGAGCAACTTGTTAGACTACCGTATTTTCCGGACTATAAGCCGCTACTTTTTTCCCAAGCTTTGAACCTTGCGGCTTAAACAAAGACGCGGCTAATATATGGATTTTTCCCGCTCATGACAAAGACACGGAGAAATGCATATATGCGCAAAAGACGCGAACGGCCCCTTAGTTGTCTTTTCGCGCCGAGTCAATTCCTCACGCTGCTGTTTCCAGCGTCTTCTCATCGACTCATGAAGACCAAGCTCACGTGCAGCAGCTCTATTTCCTTTTCCAACAGCCAGATCAACTCGAGAGCAGCATCATATGCATTTCTCCGTGTCGTTGTCATGATGAGGGCGACAAAATGACTACCGTAATCAGAATGACGGGAAGTTTGAGCGCGCTCGATTTAATCTAAACATGCCGCCAAAAAACTGAGCACGTGAACGAACATTCGAGATGTTTCAACTGTGCAGATCCGACTGAAAGCCAAAACAATCGCCACCGCGATGAAGTTTGAGGATTTTAGAGTTTAATTAAAGCTTGTGTAAAGTTCATTTATTTCAATGTACCTGTAGACACCTGCGGCTTATTTATGTTCAAAACAATATTTTTTTTTAAATTCAGTGGGTGCGGCTTATATTCAGGTGCGCTCAATAGTCCGGAAATCACGGTAATAAAATGAAAAGTAAAAAACAAAAATAACATTAAGTGACTTCTGAGACCTCAGATTTCTGAAACCAGAATGAAAATAAGTTTTTGATCAATAGTAACTGAAATTATATTTATTTATAATTCCTGCACAGGAGAGAGAGAGAAAAAAAACATATGTATCTCACTATCGGCTATCAGCCGAAATAAGTTGAAAAATATCAGCACATCGGCAAAAATCCAGTATCGTGCATCCCTATTACAAGCTCAACTGTGTGGTGGACGTAGCGGTATGTGGAAAGCATAGCATACCTGTTATTTGCAGGTATTCACAATATTCTCCATTTGATAGAGCATGTGAACGTAGGTGATCAACAACCGCACCAGAAGTGTAAACTACGTCTAGTGTCTGAGCTATATCTCTACAGAAGATGTCCAATAAAAATGTCTTCGTACTAGTTTACACTAGAGCTGCATGTAACTCCCTCACAAGTGCTAGTCAATGTGAACATCTATTATAGTCAATAATGGATAGTGTTGGCACCTTCTCACAAAGTAATTAGTGAAAAAAAAAAAATTCAAGTTGTGTAAGAAAATCTGGCTGCACAAAGTGTACTTCTAACACCCTGAAAGCACACCCTTCCATTTGCATAAAAATTCAAGTATCCTTTAGGCTCTTGTGCTACTCCGAGCATGACACAAACTTTGAGTTCATGCTGTGAGGGGTAATATATATGCACTGTACCTGCCAAAGAAGACCACCTTCATGTGTCTCCGGGACAAGACTTCCCCAATCCCCGCCACTTTGGACAGGTATCCCCGCACCTCCGCCACCTGCTCCTCTGTGGTAACAGGATCCAGTTCTTCATTGCTGTAGGTTTCTGTCAGAGAAAAGAGGCCAGTTCAACAACGCTTGACATTTTAAATACTCCAACGACATTTAGAACTTTAAATTGCCTTACAGGGACTGAAAATTGTGTCAATCACTCTAGTGCTGCAACGACGCCACACTGTTTACATTCATCTGGCGTAACGGCGGCTTCTGCTCGTGTGAACGGAGAAAGTTTCATTCTATCACAAAAACCCAGACCACGATGATCAAAAGCATGGGAATACTTTAAACAGAGGCCGAATAAAACGCTCCTTTGTTCCCTTTGCAGAACCGAAAAGGCGTTGGATCTCTGCCAAATTTTTGCGCGCACAAAATCATATTTTGGGCATTTCGTGCACGCGTGAACTGAGTTGAGGAGAAAATCTTCCGTCTCGCAAATAATATTTCGAGCGAACGAAAATCAGTTTTGCATTTCAAAGAAGTTTATTTGGATGTGCGCGGACGTTCTCTTTCGCACGTGCGAGGTTTGAGTCGCTCGCGCTCCTGATTCCCGCCCCGCGCGCTCGCTGAGACTCGCTGCATCACAGACAGAGCGAGAGGAAAAACACACGGTTCAGGAGACGTTTGTTCAATGGCTTGAACACTATCAAAGCTCCTTTAAGACTGTAGAGAAAGTCTCTGACACTCTTCATGTTAAAGTTCAAATGTCTCCCACTGGACGAACACACATAAGTGGCTTATTTTTAATCAAAATCAAATCGTATTATTATATAATATATTATATAAAACGAACTTCTTACGTAAAAAACAAAATCGTCGACTAATCGAAAAAATAATCGTTAGTCGACAGAAAAAATTATCGTTAGTTCCAGCTCTAAATCACTCACCCTCTTGTCATTCCAAACCCATAAGACCTTCATTCATCTTCAGAACAGAAATAAAGATATTTTTGATGAAATGCGAGAGGTATCTGAACCACACATAGGCAAGCAACGTCATTGCACTTTTCAAGGCCTGGAAAGGTACTAAAGACATCAATGAAATTATCCATGTCACTACAGTGGTTCAATTTGAATATTTTTTGTGCGCAAAACATAACGACTTTACTCAAAAATTTCTTCTCTTCCCTGTCAGTCTCCTACATGTTCACATAGTAAGCATAGTGCAGCGCTTCCGGGTTCTACGTCAGAACAACCATACAATGTTTTTATTACCTTTCTGGGCCTTGAAATATATATCTTGTGTTCTGAAGATAAATGAAGGTCTGATGGGTTTGGAATGACATGAGGGCGAGCAATTAATGACAACATTTTTGGGAGAACTAACCCTTTAATAGGTCAATAATCATGATGCCAATGTTAGGTGGCCGTTAACTGGCCCACATCAAAAGTCTCTATATCCCCTTTTCACAGTGGAATATCCTGATAATGTGTCATCTGATTTTGAATCGGTCACACTGCCAGTGATTTTCTGGAATCTGTGCGTGCATTCACACACTTCCCGAAAAGATCCCATAAAGACATGTGACATCGATGTCACATGTAATGTCTCCACAGCGTCTTAAGTTTGCTGTTGATCTGCGATTTCCCTCTTTTTTCTGATTTGATCATAAACTAGTGCATTGCGTACCATTCCTCAAACTGGCAAACGGTCTCAGCTTCAGCGTCATCCCTATGACACACTCCTTGAGGCATTGATTACGGCTTTTGTTCATACATTATTTTGCAGTTTTAAAAATTCTTTGTCAGATCACTAAGAAAAACAATAACCAATTTTCCTCAACAAGCAGCATAATTTGAGATTAAAGCATTCAGCACAAATGCTGAAGTTTATATCTCAGGGTTACGGCTAGATCTGGTTTTCAGCCAGATGGGATTGTCCAGGTCAACTTGAAAAGCCAAACCCATTTATTTTGTACGTGAATATTATGCAATGAGTGAATCTTAAAGCTTCGTTTACAAAAAAAAGGTTAGTAATTAAATGTTACATCGCAACCATGTTTCCATGGTTGAGGAATGAGAGAGGTGAGCCCATAAATTTACGCCATTTGTCAGCTATTTTGCAATCTGGTTGCATGATTTTCGGCAAATTTAACAATTTTATAGTTGCACTGCACTGAATATTTAACCTTGTTTCTTTTCCTTAATCTTTACTCACATTTTATCCATTTTCACAAGAGATTTAAAACGTTTCTTCCTTTTTTCACTTTTAATTAATATATTCACAATCTTTATAGTGGTGAAGTAGAAAAACTCTTTAGGCTAGACACCTTTTAACCCTTGTGCATTGTTCAAATTCACGACACTTTCGTTATGTTTGTGGCTGAAAACAGCCACTACTTTTAACTGCTTTAAAAATGTATCAGATAAATTTTTTTTTCACATTTTTTTGCATGAATCTATTAAATCAACCTCAGTCCTGATCAAAACTACTATTTTTTTTTTTTTTTAATCAGGATTTTAACTCTTTACTTGCCAAATTCATAAATGACATCACTGATTTGGGGAAAAAAACACACAAAATGACTATTTTCAATATAAAATGTGATCGTGGACTGGATTTTTTTTTGCCTTTTATCACAGTCTTGGACATGTCAAACCACGAAAATGTGTTTGAAAATGTGGTTATAATGGAAGTCAATGGGGCAAAAACAGCCACAAACAGTAAATGAGGGAGAAAACGTTAAAATCTGATGCTGCACAAAAACTAACAATGCATCAAAGCCAATGTTGTTTCTACTCTTTGACACGTCCAAGACTGTGATAAAAGGCAAAACAATCCAATCCAAAAATCACATTTTATATTGAAAATAAGTCATTTTGTGTGTTTTTTCCCCAAATCAGTGACGTCGTTTATGAATTTGGCAATTAAAGAGTTAAAATCCTGAATTTAAAAAAAAAAAAAAAATAGTAGTTTTGATCAGGACTGAGGTTGATTAATAGATTTAAGCAAAAAAAATGTGAAAAAAATATTTATCTGATCCATTTTTAAAGCAGTTAACGAAAGGGTGGTGAATTTGCCCACAGAGTACTGTTGAGTTTTTGAAAATATTCAAAGCATTTTCCCAAAATATGTGTCAAAATAAGATTTGTCACCAAAAATCATTCCATTTGCTGAAACACGGAGAAAGTTCTGGCCAAATTAAGACTCAAAAATTCCCCATAATGGATGAAAACATCCCGAACAGCACATAAGGGTTAACTTGCAAGTCCTATTCTATTTAACAAGTAAGCTTTGGCAATTTTGGCTAAAATATGACTGACCTCAAAAAAACCTGATATAAAATCCTCCAAAATCCTTCCAGTTAAAAGCTTGGTAGACTATTGAAACAACTGCCAGGGTAGATTTGTAAGAAGGTACTTTAGAGTTATTATTTGTGAGAAGAAAGCCTGAGACCTACAGACATGACAGGCTGACTAAGCCATGCTTTTCCCCGAGCCTTCAGCTGTCTTCCTGTCTGTTACGTAACCTGCCTTTGTTATCTGAGCTTGCGAGTCAGAATCAACCAGGTTTTTCTTATCAGCTTGACATCTGTACAGCATGTACAGAGTTCCTGAAACAAGGAGTGGAATGAATTGCCAAGAGAAATGAAAGCAGACACCTTCCAGAAAGGCTGAGCTTTCCTTGATGTAGGCGCCCAGCTGTTCAAAGATGCCATTGATCTTCTTCTTGGCGGTGACGAAGTGTTTGAGCGGGGAGGCGTTCACCTCAGCCATGAGTCGCTTGTCCTTCTTGCCGATCACACTGGTATTGGGTCGCGGGAAAACCAGAGACATCTCACTAGAAAAGACCGAGAGAAGATAGATGAATTTGAACTCATTTAAAACATTTTTTAGAATTAAAAAAAAAAAAAACCCAGCCCCAAAGTCTAAACTATATCTAAATACTTTCTAGTAGCACAATGACATTAAAGTCATTAATAATTAAAACATTAAATATTCATAATGCAGTGTGTCAAAACTAGTCATCCAGCCAACATTTGACATTTTTAACGATCGCATCTGCCGACAAGATTGTCCAATGAATGTGGACTTTTATTTTGAGTCATTGTTTGAGTCACAGTCGTGACTTATTCATGTACCTTAATGCTTTAACAAAACAGCTACCACACAATATAAATATTAAAGCCAAAAATATGCATCAATTCAACTTTCACGAAATAAACGTTTACTAAAAGCCTTCCTTCCACCGTAAAAAATAGTCCCTGACTGTGAACGGCAACAGAAGCTACATTATTACGCCATTAGATGGCGACAAAGTGTGTCAGCCAGTAGCGAAGACTTTTACATTGAATAGACTGAATTGTTGTGAATACAGAACAAGACAGTCTGTTATAATATAATATAATATAATATATATAGGACTGACCTATGGAGGACCAAGAGTGACACCTAAAAATAAAACGATGAATCAATTAATTCATTTAATCATTCACACATAAAAATGTAAATAAATAAATCACTTTTAAATAGGCAAATAAATATCGTATTTAAAGTTGTTTATTTAATTTCCATTTTTAAACGTAGATTAATAGAACAATAAAAAAATACATTTTAAATCTCTTTTTAAATGGCTTTTTAAAAAAAGGATTTGCCAATTGCTTTTCTCTCTCTTTCTTACTCTTCTAGAGAGGGTCTGCTCTTCAAATTGAGGTGAAAGCTGATTGGTTGCTCCCACGTGTGTACTGTCCAATGGCATTTTAGCACTCGATTGACAAATGGATAAAGAAAAGCGTTTGGCAAACCGAGAGAGAAAAGCATTTGGCAAATCCTTTTTTTAAAAAGCGATTTAAAAGGCCATTTAAAAAGCGATTTAAAAAGAGATTTAAAATGATTTACAAATGTATTTTTTTATTGTTCTATTAATCTACGTTTAAAAACAGGAATTAAATAAACAACTTTAAATACGTCTATTTATTTGCCTATTTAAAAGTGATTTATTTATTTACATTTTTATGTGTGAATTATTAAATGAATTAATTGATTCATCGTTTTATTTTAATGTGGCACTCCTGGACCTCCATACTGACCTGAAGGAAAATGCTAAATCCGAATGCAGGTAATAAACTCGCTCATTCGGTCTCTCTCACAATACTCTTCTACATAATACAGTAAGCTTCAATGAACAATATCAATTGACCCTTCGCAAAGACCCGCCCCCTTTAGTTACCGTTGCCATGTCCGACACGTCATGCGCTCTCACGCCACATCAAATAAACATGAATGGACATCAGAAGGAATGCTGTTTCAAGCACGGAAAGACGCGAGTACACACAATTTTTCAAGTTCAAGTTCACCAACGTCTAATCCCTTGACTGCTTTGTTGGACAAAATTGCAGATTCAGGGCTTATGATTGGTCCGATTGCCTGTCAATCAAATTTCCTGTGAAAGGGTCAATTGAGAACAAATAGTTTACGACGTAGCTAAAAGTAGTTGCGAAGGGTATTGTGCAGTTAAGCGGTCATGGCTGTGTTTTATCGTGAATTGAACACAATTACTGACCAATCCGAATCAAGGACATGAATGGTTTTATAAATATACATAAATAAAAGGCCAAAAAAATAAAAGGGGGTAGTCGTGGCCTAGTGTTGAGGGAGTCGGGCTTGTAATCAGAAGGTTGCTGGTTCGATTCCCACGCCGGCAGGAATTGAAGGTGGGGATTGTGAATGAACAGCACTCTCTCCACCTTCAATACCATGACTAAAGTGCCCTTGAGTAAGACACCTAACCCCTAATTGCTCCCCTTGTAAGTCGCTTTGGATAAAAGCATATGAAAAATGAAAAAAAAAAAAAATCCATATCAGTTGACCACTTTGTAAATATGCATTTCAAATCTAAATGAGGTGAATACAGTGAAATAAAGTCAGGGAATTACAGAAAGGGAATTAACAGCATTTTTAAGGACACCCCACTGGTAGTTTCCTTGTTAGGGGCTGAAGGATTTAATGTTCACACATTCTTACCATTTAATCTTTTAAGTAGGTGAAACAAAGGGATTACACACACACACACCCACAAGAAACGTTTTGCAAATGAACACATAAAATACGCAATACAAACACTCGGAAACCCTGTTTCATGCAAACAGAACACTCCCTGAGAACTACTCCGAGAGAGAAAGACATTCAGTTATGTTGTTGTCCAACTGCATTGCTCAGAGCTATTGTTGAAGTCCCATGTGTTGATGGGAAATGCTGTGTCGCCCAAAAAAAGCAGAGTGTCAACAACACATTATGCCCAAGCTGTTCTAAATGAGCTTACTACAGTTTCTAGAAGACTTTATTTGTACTTTGATCAGTGATGGGTTAAATAAAAGACACCCTTACGACTCTTATCAGCCAAAAAGAAAAACGCAACAGGGCTGAGCAATATATTAAAAAATATCCTTTCGATAATCTCCTTAAAAACATACTGCGATATCTGGAGCCCTGCCATTCATTTTTCGACATTGGCCGACAAGCTTGTCCAATGTTGAATGTGGACTTTTATTTTCATGCACATTAGTTCACTGACTTTCTGAACAGCGTCATCTAATAAATTATACTGTAACAGAACTGTTAAACAATAATAGAAAGGCAAACTATACAATACCTTTTTTTCATAAACCTTTCACATTCGGCTAATTTATATAATTCAAACGGGCTTTTGAATATCAAAATAAAAATTTAATTCACAATAATTCTTTCACCCTGATCCATTTTTCAATTAATTATTTCTAATTCAGTACATTTGTAAAAATAAATATAATTTTGATAGCAGAAATTGTCATTCACAGAAACAGAAAACGCAATAGGGCTGGGCAATGCGTAAAAAATTTCCTATATTGTCTAGCCGAGCTCCGCCCAGCCCGAGACAACACTGCCGACATACACCATAAACACAAGATCAGTTTGGCTGCATTTTATCTTTATTTTTAATTATATTAGTCTACAGCAAAAGCATAACACTACTAATAACGGAACAGCCAACATAGGAAACTCTGAACGCGTGGATGAGATATTCAAAACACCATTGTTTCTTCTGTGTGCAACAAAACTACATATATGTATATGTCTATATATAAGTCATATACAAATATATAAGTCTATATATATATATATATATAGTCAAGTCAAGTCATCTTTATTTATATAGCGCTTTTTACAATGCAAATTGTGGCAAAGCAGCTTTACATTAATAAGAAAATGGTGTCATTGTGCAGCTTATTCTATGTATTATTGAATCATTCCGTTGCAAATATCAGTAGTTATTAGTCTAGTTAATTTATGTATATCAGCACTGCAGAAAACAGTGACGTGATCGTCCGGCTCGGCTCAGTTCACATACAACGGCGCCAATGCAGGCGTATCAAAAACACTGCTGAATATCAAGCAAGTGTCCCCAACTTAAGCAAGCCAAAGGAACCAAAACTCCAACAAATGGAGAAAAAACCTCGGGAGAAACCAGGCTTAGTTCTCCTCTGGCCAACAGTGAACACTTGTCCGATACTCAGGCAGAGTTACGGGTCATTAAACCGATTTGGAATCGCAACAGTCAAAATATTTAATCTAGTTCCATCTAGTTTAAGATCTTTTTGATCACGCCGGTATGGGACGGTTTGTTGAGATATGTGCCACTGGCTGATGAGTCGGTAAGGTCTTAACAAAGGATGAGCTAGTTCACACAGTCTCCTGTGTCCTCCAAAATATGTCTATATATATATATATATATATATATATATATATATAAACACATACACATGGGTGGATCTCAGCAGTGTCATGCCTACTAACCACTTTGCCATGTTGAATTTTATACATTTTTCAATTGTATGTAGTCTTTTAGAAAGGCATCTATCAAAATAATAAACTAATCATTCAAATATGCTGATTTATTATCAACGTTGGAAGCAATTGTGCTGCTTAACATTTTTTTTTTTTTATAACCAGTGATACTTTTTTCAGGATTCTTTGACGAATGAAAAGCTAAAAGAAAAAGAACAGCATTTATTTAGAAATCGTTTGTAACACTATACACTCCTGTTCAAAAGGATGTGTTAAATTAAAGTGATATTAACACTTAATTAGTTAAACATGAACAAACCAAGAGCAATACATTTGTTACTGTATTTATTATTTACTCATGTTTATTAACGTTAGTTAACGAAAATACAATTGTTCATGGTTTGTTCATGTTAGTTAACAGTGCATTAATTAATATTAACAATATTTTAATAATGTGTTAATAAATGTTAACAAAGATTAGTAAATGCTGTAGAAGTGCAGTTCATCATTAGTGTGTTAACTAATGTTAATTAATAAACCTTACTGTAAAGTGTTACCAAAAGATTTCTATTTCGAATAAATACTTATTCATCAACGAATCCTGAAAAAATATCACGTTCCTAAAAATATATATAGCAACACAACCGTTTACAACATTGATAATAACCTATCAAATCAGCATATTTCAGAATGATTTCTGAAGGGTCATGTGACACTTTTGTTCAAAAGAAAACAAAATTTTCTTTTGTTCTTCTTCGATTAACATTAATGACACTCATATTATGCTGCCGTTCATGCAAGGATCCAATACAGGATACAGTTACAAACGCATTTTATTTCTCAAAACCTAATCTACAGGGATATTTTGATATAATTACGTGTGTGCACTATAAGAGCATTTCTTTTTTTTTGAGATTTAAGAGACCAAGAAAACTATGTAGGACTAGAAATCATCTGCTCCAGAAAGACAAACCAGTGGCAACAACACTGTAAAGATTCAATATTATATATAGAAATATACATAACGCTTGAGTTAGGTCTTCTTGTATCCCACAAAAAACTAAAGACACTGAAACCGCATTACTTCAGCAAAACAAGCCAAATTTGGACATTAGACGATGAGCATAATCACAGCTGAACACTATTAACATTCAGCGCTGGTCATGTCAGGGTTCTTCTGAACGACCGAGAGGTGTCGTATTAAAGAGTGTGGACAGGCAGTTGGCAAATACGTGCAACATGGAGCGTTCATGGGCTCTGGAAAGTCACCTTCACTGCACAGACTAAGAAGACAAATGCAACGTCGGTAAAACACCCAGCTGTCTGCACTTAAAATAAAGGAAGAATAAGAGGTTGACTTTACCTGATCTAACAATCAGCACATGCCAGTGCAGTCCAAAAAATACAAAGTTGGTTCTGAATAATAAAGGGTTAGTTCACCCAAAAATGAAAATTCTGTCATTTATTACTCATCCTCATGTCGTTCAACACCCGTAAGACCTTCGTTCATCTTCAGAACACAAATGAAGATATTTTTGATGACATCCGATGGTTCAGTGAATCCTCAATTGACAGCAAGATGATTAACACTTTCAATACCCAGAAAGATACTAAAACATATTTAAAACAGTTCATGCGAGTACAGTGGTTCAACCTTCATATGATAAAGTAACGAGAATACTTTTTGTGCACCAAAACACTTTTCGATGTTTCGATGCAGAGCAATTTCAAAACACTGCTTCGAAGCTTTATGAATCTTTTGTTTTGAATCAGTGATTCGGAGGGCCAAAGACTCGTGATTTCAGTAAATGAGGCTTCGTTACGTCATAAGTGATTTGAAATTTCAATAGTTGACGCGACTTTGGCAGTTTGATACGTGAACCGAATCACTGATTCGAAATGAATTATTCATAAAGCATCGAAGCAGTGTTTTGAAATCGGCCATCACTAGAAATTGATGAAAAGGCATCCTTTTGTTTTTTGATATTGTTGCTTTATAACATTAAGGTTGAACCAGTGAACTCACGTGAACGGTTTTAAATATGTCTTTAGTAGCTAATTGTCTTGCTGTCAAAAAAAAAGACTCACTGAACCATCGGATTTCATCAAATATATCTTCATTTGTGTTCTGAAGGTCTTACAGGTGGTGAACGACATGAGGGAGAGGAATTAATGACAATTTTCAGTTTTGGGGGAACTAACCCTATAGATTCGTCCATGCATTTTTAGGTGAACAGTCCATTAGCGCGCAAGACAGCGAATTATTCTATGTCTCTTAAGTAATATGGGAACAAGACTGCAATGCATCATATTAAAAAAAATTATACTAGCATTAGAAACAAATGGCTATGCCATGTCTTTTTAAAAAAGGTAGACTACTGTTTGTAATTCATTCCAACTATCCAAAGACTAAAACTGTGCAATATGTGGGTGCATATGAAAGCATTTGCTTGAATTAAAACTCAATTGTAGCATGGTAACAACAGTATCTGCCAAGACACACCATAACTACTACAGGTAGTGTTTGTATACTGAAGATCTATGTGTGACACACAAGTATGTCCTTTATCAAGATCTAGATAAACAGAAGAAACACTCCCTTTATATTGAGCAAGCTTTCTTACTAGTGCACAATCAATTCTCAAACGTTCACACAATATCTATTCATTTACACAGTCCAGATGATATCTGCCAATGATGAACGTTGTCAAAACGTTTTGAAAACACACACATTTCACAACGCGATTAAAAACATGTGTTAGTAATACATCACCAGTCTTACCTGACAGTGTGTGTTCGAGTTTATATAAAACAGTGTCGATCAAATAAACCGTTTCAGCTGCCCAGCACTGACGGATCACCTACGCTGTTCGAGTTGAACTCAAATCGAAGTCTCGATAAAATATAATGATCATTTTAAAACCTATAACACACACTGATATCAGAGTCACGACTTCCACGAGACCAATGTCACTGACAGCAGCCGCGCGCGACTCCACGAGACTGAAATCAACACGGATTAAACGTGTCTAAAGCACGTGAAATATCCCGAGACAACCAGCCGTGGCACATTCAGTGTCTTTAGTTGAGCTTTAAAAGGATCAGACAGACGAATATTCGAGTCATAGTTCCAATGAAGAGTATTTTGACGAGCTCAATGTCACTGACTGGACTGCAGCACTCGACTCCCATCCACTCCTCCACAAGCGCCGTAATCACGTGATTGAATTGTACATGGACTCAAACAACCTTAATGTGTAAAATTATAATATATATTAAAATCTATTGTAATATAGTATATATTAGTATCAGTATAGTATGTTAAAATATTGTAATATAAAATGTGATTTCGGCGGTTTTATAACCCTCGCCAATGAGCTGAACCGTCCAATTGCTTAACCACAAACCCCCAAAATCCCACCTCCAAAGATTTGTCAGCCAATGGCATGCGAGTAATTCGGAAAACGTAAAATGATTGACAGGGGGAAGGATTCCAATTCGTTAAGAAAGGGCGGACCGCTCCCGTTGACTGTTTCTTGCTGAGAGACATGTGAATTTTTCAGTGATATTTGTAAATATTTATTCTAATATATATATATATATATATATATATATATATATATATATATATATATACACACACAAACACTCTGGCACGTTATAATATTCCTAAGAAACTAAAGGAAATATGGTGAAATTATAAACATAGCAACACACATAGCAACGGTTTTCTATTCATTATTTTTTTATATTATAATCAAATGTATTATTTTATAATGAAACCTGTTTACCAGCAAGGGCGAGGTGATTATATCTTATAACAGTCCTCAAGCATGTTGATCCAGCGATGTCTTCGTATTAATAAACTCAAAAATCCTCTACTGGACGAGCTTTCCAGCAGTTGACGCTGAACGAAACTGAAACAAGATCCGTAATAACCACGAAATAAATGTTCACGCACTGTTTTTTCAGACTGTTGACCATCAAATCAATGCTGCTAAATAACTATCTTGACATAAAAGCTGATGTATATATTTTACACCAATATGATGTGTTTTTAGCTTGACGTTAAATATAAAATATACGTTTTAATAATGTAATCCTTATCTATCTAACAGCTCTGCTATTACTTGGTCGCCATTATCTTAGCAATTAGCTTCTAACGTTTGGTTTGATGTCCTGCGTCATGTGTGTGCGACGGCTTTCATTTGACAACTTTTTTTATTGTTTCCGCACGGGGGCGCTCAGCGGCTCATTAAAGCCAATCCTTCATGGAGCCTATTTTATTCACTGAAATGTTTTGTACATGGCATACAAAACAAAAACATATAAAATACTGTAATATTACTATTTAATTGTGATATTAACAATATATTTGGTAAAAAAAAATAATAATTCCAGTCATCAAAAAACAATAACTGTGATTGGTCCATCCTCAACAGCGAAGAGAAAAGTCACAGGTATCACGTGAACGCAGCGTAATCAAGCGCCCGAGAAAGTGAACTCATTGTTGGACATTTTGAAGAATGTGGGAAGGATTCAGTTTCATTACCGAGCTTAAAAAATTCATCATAGTTTCTTATTTTCAAATGAGCGTTCCTGGTGAAACGAGAGAAGCGTTCTACCTTCATGGAGCCTATTTTATTCACTGAAATGTTTTGTTCATGGCATACAAAACAAAAACACATACTGTAATATTAATATTTAATTGTGATATTAACAATATATTTGGTAAAAAAAAAAATAATAATAATAATTCCAGTCATCAAAAAAAACAACAACTGTGATTGGTCCATCCTCAACAGCGAAGTGAAAAGTCACAGGTATCACGTGAACGCAGCGTAATCCCTGTAATTTTCTAGAAGCGCCCGAGAAAGTGAACTCATTGTTGGAAATTTTGAAGCATGTGGGAAGGATTCAATTTCATAACCGAGCTTAAAAAATTCATCATAGTTTCTTATTTTCAAATGAGCGTTCCTGGTGAAACGAGAGAAGCGTTCTACCTTCATGGAGCCGATTTTATCACTGAAATGTTTTGTATATGGCATACAAAACAAAAACACATAAAATACTGTAATATTAATATTTAATTGTGATATTAACAATATATTTGGTAAAAAAAAAAAAAATAATTCCAGTCATCAAAAAACAACAACTGTGATTGGTCCATCCTCAACAGCGAAGAGAAAAGTCACAGGTATCACGTGAACGCAGCGTAATCCCTGTAATTTTCTAGAAGCGCCCGAGAAAGTGAACTCATTGTTGGAAATTTTGAAGCATGTGGGAAGGATTCAATTTCATAACCGAGCTTAAAAAATTCATCATAGTTTCTTATTTTCAAATGAGCGTTCCTGGTGAAATGAGAGAAGCGTTCTACCTAAAACCTTTTGTGAAAATCATACCGGTGATATAATTGTACCAATAACCATGATGAGTTTTTCTCGTTTTTATTGTGTTTTTTTCCCAAAATTCATGACATGATTGATTGAGGAACAAGCAACATTAAGCAGTAAGAAAACAAACCATATGTCAGACTGTTTTCAAACAGCAGCACCAATTGCTCGAAG
The DNA here is from genome assembly GCA_037194245.1 of Opsariichthys bidens. NCBI lineage: Eukaryota > Metazoa > Chordata > Actinopteri > Cypriniformes > Xenocyprididae > Opsariichthys > Opsariichthys bidens. Next base: position 6,501,197 of record CM074315.1, on the reverse strand, counting down.
GGCATCAATAAAGAAAACAACTCTTGTGAATGTCAAAGTAAGGACAGATAAATGATTGAAATCCCCATCTGTATGGAATAACCCCTTCAATAAATGAAAATAAATAAGTGAGTAAAATACCACTGCATATAAATGACATGTTGCATCTGTCAAACTGCTTTCAACATTCATCAATAATTGTCAAAAGATGCCTTTATGTTACAAAAAATGTGGAAAATATATATACACTGACATATTCCCAATGTAAGGCGCTGTGTCAAAATGTTCTTGTTGATTATTTCTCTATCCTCCAGTGGGACTATGCACTCAAGAGTCTTCTGAATTTAAAGCAAATTCAATTTTCCGATAAAAAGAAGTTCAAGGATCCACAAATGAGACAGCGATGTATCGAACCCCCTCAACGGTGGGCAGACCCTCATGGTAGTGAGTGAGTCGTCCAGGGTGCATGAGAGCCCAGCCTTTCCTGGGAGCCGTAACGGAACAGTCGTACCTCAAGAAGCGACAGCCACCACCCTAAACACAAAGTCGTTGATCGTTAATACAATGTGCTCTAGTTCAATCTGCTTTAAAAATATTTTACAAAAATAAAAAAGGAGCAAAACAGAACAAATAAAAAAAAAATAGATTGAAAGGCCTTCCCATGCCAGAGCCCCATTTGTGTTCCAACACTTAGAAAGTTCAACTTTCCGCATGTCTCCACATTTCAAGCTGTCGGGAGAGCTGCAGGTCAAGACATGCTGCTGTGTTACAACATGAACATTTTACAAACCAATAGTTTGCATACCTTAAATTTAAGATATGAAGTAAACCTACATTTATAGTACTCTTGGTTTTATTCTATATACAAAACCACACCGAATTAAAGATACATTGGTCCAAATAATAATACTAATACTAATAATAATAAAAAAGATTTAATTTGTTACAGCTAGGGTTGTAAAGGGGCGGAAAGTTTCCGGAACCTTTCCACGGTAACATAACCATAATCAATATATTTCCTTTAGACACGAGCCAAAATATTACTTAACATAGGTCAATATAATATAAAAATTTTATGGCTTTTTATAACTTAATTTCATTACAGTTACATTTGAAATGGGTGGTAATCAGATTACAGTTACATCTGAAAAGTGTTTTAGATTACCAAAGTGATTACTTTGAGTTTTAATGTCATTTAAACAGCGATTGGTGATTCTCTGACTCTGACCGTCTGAAAAAGACGAGTTCAGTTTCATGTTTTGTGATAGTTATTTGTGAGTCATTTTATAATTGTAAAAAAGGTCAACTTTTTCTCAGAATTGCGAGATTTAAACTCAAAAATGCAAGTTATAAAGTCAGAATTGGGAGATATAAACTTGCAATACTGACTTTTTTTCTTGCAATTGTGAATTTAGTATGCGAGTTAAATTTCATAATTCTGACTTCTCAATATTGTGAGTTTATATCTCATAATTCCGACTTTATAACTCGCAATTGCAACTTTATATCACGCAATTCTGAGGGAAAAAGCCAGAATTGTGAGATAAAAACGTGCAATTACCTGTTTTGTGTTTGTTCCACACTTATTAGTATTCCAAAGTATTCTAAAATATTTAGATCAAGTTACTAAACTTGAGTAATGTAACGAAATACGTTACAAATGACTTTTTAAAGCATGTATTTTGTAATCTCTAGTGAAATACATTTTAAAAGTAACCCACCCAGCCCTGCAGATATGTCTGTGATTGGCTACAATGATCAAGCGTAGTATAAATAAAATAAATACAAATCAGTATAGCTAGTCAGTATGTGTTCAGCACATAATCTCTGGTGTCCAGTGAAAATACAGTTTAAACAAAATTGCTCTATTTTTTTCCATGGGGAGTGTTATTTGTTTTTAGACAAAGTGAACAAAATAGATTTAAAACAGAAACCACTTTCAATTAGACCAATACAAAAATGCACAGTCGTTTCACTTTTTTAGACAAGTAGTTAACAAATATATCACAGCCACCTGATAATCACTCACCTGATAATCAATCCCCACTTGATTGAGAGCTATATTGATGGTGAAGGTGGAAGCGTCATGATGTGGTCTTAATGAAGGTTGTTCATCAGGTTTATATCGAACTACAAACGCCAGATCAAACATAGCCTGCAGGTAACAAAATAAAAAATAGAAAGACCTTCATTCTGGAACATAACGGAACGTTTCGCGACCACAAGGATAAAGAATTCTTGAGTTCTCAAATATCTCGTTTCACCATAAAAATGTCACGTGTGGCAATAAAACAGATTGAAATACTGACTTTAATGTATATCATGCAAACATCACCTGACTGAATATTCAGGAATGTCTATGTGACGAGCAGGGCGGGCGAGAGCCGTGAGGGAACGGCGCGAGGCCGGTGACGCGAGAGATAATGAGCGTCACCTGCTCGCTACACCGGTCTCGTGTCTCTCACGGAGGAGCTCCGGAAGCATAAAAGAGGAACGACGACAGTGAAGGACGAGAGAGGACCAGGCCTGGATTTTATGTGGTGTTTTATTTTGTTTGTGTGGGCAGCGGTCGCCGTGAGGAACTGCCGCCCTTTTACTTTGTTTTATTGTTGGTTTATTTATGTATTAAAGTTGTTGAATGTTCGCCGGTTCCCGCCTCCTTCTTGCCGTTCTTAAGAACTTTGTTACAGTCTAATATTTACACTAATGATTTTTTTAAAGTATTCGATTGCCAAATGAAGAATGTATTCGAATGATGGGTGGTGGTCTCCCCGCCGGTCTGTTTGCGATGGCATGGGGAACCGTTAAGTGCGGTCGCACCAGTTACACCGTCCTAAGGACAGCCCTGCATTAGTGAAATTAACTAAATTAATAACTATTGATTTTTACATTCAATTTATTTAAGCTGGACAATGACACCATTTTCTTTAAGAGCTTCTGTGCAGCCAAAAAGTATTTGCCAATTATTACCGTAAAGTTGCTTTGACACAATTTGCATTGTAAAAAGCGCTATATAAATAAAAATGACTTGACTTGACTTAATCAGCTCGAGAGGAGGCATATATACACAGGTGACTCGCCTAATTACCTGACAGTCCTCACTTTCGGCTGGTTCCTATTGCCAGCTGGGATGGGGGGGGGGGCACTCTTGGTTTGGACTAAATTACGAGATCGGAGCCTCCCCTCAGACAGCATTATTTTACCTTTACGCTATTCGATCATTTGTTAGTGTGAACTGGTAAAAACCACTGCCACAGGCAATAGGACGTTGTTTAATTATTTATTTATTTTTGGAATTTTTGCCTTTTTATTATGATTGGACGGTGAGTTGACCGGAAGTGGTAGAGAGAAATGAGGGAATCGTCCACAAGCCGGAATTCGAACTCGGGTCATGTGAGCTGCCCACAAGGCTATCGGTGCCTATTATAGGACGTTATTTTCAACTTGACTGCAATGTTTCATTCTCCATAATTCAGTGCATTTTTGCCTGTACATAATTAACCTTTATGTTATGTCATAGCAGATTAAAATCTATAAATCAAAATATTTATTGCATTTTTGAAGAAAGGTTCAGCACTCAATCTATCTATTTAACCTGGCATACACATGACACACTTTTGTCTTCATATCCGTTAAAGGATTGACTTGACTTGACTTGACTCAAGGCCATCCATTCCCATCTATTACAGTGTCTTTTGGAGGATTGCTAGGATTGTTTGTGATTTGGTCTTAGTGACTTAGGAGTCCTCCTCTTTACCCCCAACTCTTCACAGACTGAGGAGCTAGATTTAGCACTAAAATGAAATATTAATATAAAGGAAGTCATAAAATTAGGATTGACACACCCATTATTTTTAACAGTTTCTCCTAAATCAGCAAGTTAGGACCTGGTTCTTGTAATAGTATTTCACAATAGTACAATTTTTACTGTATTTTTTTTGGGTGAGCACAAGAAACCTCTTTCAAAAACATAATAAAATCTTAACTATTCAAAACTTTTGACCGGTAGTGTACTTCAAGACAAATTTAATTCGATTTTCAACGTCAGGAGAGCAAAGAAAGCCTTACCCTTGTGTAGTACCCTGGAAACATTTTCTCGGTGACCGGCGCTATATAATCCAAAAGGAACTTTTGCCATTCTTTTTCGTAGCCCACTTGAGTCATGTGGATATCAATTGTGGGGACGTTTTCATAGCCACCTTGAATCCTGGTGTCCTAAAAGTGCAACGACAACAAAAACGGTTTGCATCAAGGAAATACTAAACTAAGCCACTGAGGATGAAACAGAGGAAAACAACAACATACCACATTTCCACCTCCTGACCACTGGCCAAAATTTTCCATTTCTTCAACAAGATGATTGCAGGCAACGTCGGTGAAAATAGGGAACCAGTACACATCAGGGCACGGCTGCACAGAGAATTTCAAATAAGCAAAGTTTAACATAATGACTTTACAAAAGACTCGATCATTTGCAGTGCTTGCCATCACTATTCTACTATTTTAACAAACCCCTAACACATAAAAAACACTTTATTTTGACGGTCCAACTTTGTCAGCTAACTCTTATTAGAGTATTAATAGACAGTTAGGGTTAGTCGAATAAGTTGAGATGTAGTTGCAAAGTTACTTATAGTCAGAATAAATCATCAAAATAAAGTGTAAGCAGATATTAGTCTACTAATGATGTCACACCTAGTGTCACCTGATCACCACATGGACTTTCAGTTTGTTTGTTTTCATCTATCACATGTTCCCTTTGTGTGTTTTTCCCGCCACTATTATGCTAATCACCGCAGCTGTTTGTCATTACTAATCTCGTTATCCCCTGTGCTCTGTGTATTTCAGTTCAGTTTGTCCCTCGTTGTCTGGTATTGAACGTCGTAACTCTGGTTGTGTTCCCCTGTCTCATTTGGATTTACCTGTATGGATTATTACTTGTTTATATTATCATCGTCTTCCTCATTCGTGCCACACAGCGAAAGCCTGACAAATGAGAGACTTTTAGTTGCAAAGTTATCTAGAACTATCTAATCTAATTTGGACCATCAAATTAAAGAGTTACCAAAATAGAGTTTTGGTTTGGGTTTGGCAATATAGTGATATATTATTACATTTTAAGATTCCCTTTTTCGGTTTTAATGTATTTTAACATGCAATTTATTCCTGTGATCATTAGAAATCATTCTAATATGCTGATTTGCTACTCAAAAAACACTTCTTATTATATCAATGTTGAAAACAGATTTTTGTGAAACCTTGATACATTTTTTTGAGGATTCTTCAAATAGAAAATTCTAATTTGTAATCAATTAAATGCATCCTTGCTGAATAAAAGGCCTTTTTGTGTAGTTTATACCTTCTCAAGGGCAGGATAATAATATTATACAGTGTTATATTAATGTTAAAAACTATATATTAAAATATTACTGCTATTATAGTATGCCTTGGGTGAACACTCACCGTTTCTATAAGCCCATCTCTCAAAATTTTGGAATAATTTTCATGAATGTATCTTTCCTCCCATTCCTGTTCCAGAAGAACAATCAGGCAAAAACAAACAGTATATTAACAATACAGCAAGAATGTCTTTTATAATATTTCAATAAATTATATTTTCATCTTACCACAGGATTTTCAAAGATCTGCCAGAGATCATTGTGCAAGTGATTTGTCAGGTAATTATCAGTTGATAAAACTCGACCGAAAGTGTGCATATTCGTTACAAACATGAAGACACCCTAGGAAAAAATAAAAAACACCAATGAACATGGTGAATAAACCTGGCAGTTTATTATACTTGTCACTAAGTGATCTGTCCAGTATTTATTTGAGTTTAATGTCTGACCTTGTTCCGAACGTTGGCGCAGAAGGCCATATCTGGATCAAGCGTAGCGGATTCAAACAGGTCGGGAGCTTTGAGGTCAGTCCTCAATGTATCCGCCTTTACCAGGAATATGTTGGAGACGTATGGCACATTCCACAAACCCCTGTGGAGGCACCAGAGAACCACATATTTGGATTTCAAAGACTTCTTCATATTTTTATGAGCAGCGAAATGCGCTCATCATTTTCCATACTGAAGAAAATGATCACTCAAATTAGACAGCTGAGATAAAAACATGCACATCTCCATGGATTCTCTATGATATCACATGACTGTTTAAAATAATAATCAACTTACATGCGGCGTCCTTGAACTATGTCCACGTAATCCTCTGACCTGGCGTAATACCCGTCGGCACTGAGCGCACCCCAGAAGTTTGTCCACAGTCGGCCAGGTTTGGTCATCATCGGTGCAATGAAAGGCCTGTGAGGTTCATAAAAATACTGATTATAATAAAAAAAAAAACAAGACCCATTAGAAACTAGTGTCAATTTTACAACTCAAATCATAAGCATTTTATACACAGTTTTGTATATTACTTGTATAACAAGTAATGTGAGTCAAGTAATCCGATTACTTTTTCAAGTAAAGAGTAAAGAAAACATTACTTTAAAATTTACAACAGTTACTTTTTCAAATAAGTAATGCAAGTTACTTTGTTTTCCCATGTATTGATTGACAGCTCTCCTATCCTCATGTTGAGAGAAATCAGGAGTAAGTGTTAAAGAATATTGCGCAAACATGCAATAATTAAATATGTTAAATAATACAAATGTTTTTACACTTCATAAACGAATGTCTTTCCTGCTGACATTTGATGATCCAATTCAATGATACGAATAATCAGTATTCAGTCCCTCCAGAAAAACGCGATTATGCGATCGCTTGATTTCATGCATAATCAGCCAAAGTCCGCATATTTATGCGGGGGTCGCATTTTTTCAAATATGCCGCACTTTCGCCGCATAAATTGCCGATTTCAATTTCAAAAAGTCTCATATATCTTAGCAGAAAGTTGAAAAATGTTGCGTTTACTTCACACAAGTAAAGCGCCGTTATTTTCCCCCTATTGTCATGGGAACCTTATGAAGTGACGTGATATTTTATTTATTCATTTTTACAGAAGTTGTTGAATATTCCTTTTGTAAAGCTACAGAACTTATTTGACTCAATGTTTTGTAATTTTGAGTCATGTGTTGATGAAGGTCTGAAATAAAACAGAATGAGAACTTCAATATTCTGTGATTTAGTAAGTCTGCCTCTTTACATGAAGGTAGTATCTAGTGAGAACAGGGTGTTGGGGGGGGAATCACCTTTTTTTCCTCTTTTGCATCAAAAACCGCAGTTTTTGCAAGTTCCCCCAATTTCATCGCATAAAATTGCAAAAATCAAGGATTTTTGCCCGCAACAATCACAAAAAAATCCCGCCTTTTTCTGGAGGGACTGAGTATTGAGAGCTGCGCCCTCTACCTGTGGCTTATTCCTTTCACTGCTGGTGTGAAAGGGCCTTTACGTTTGCCAACATAGGACTTTTGTAGGGGTTTTTTGCAATTAAATAAACAATCAAGTCCAGCCCAGGTGAGCAAAAGTAACACAAAAGTAATGTAACACATTACTTTCCATTAGAAGTAACTAAGTAATGTAATTAGTTACTTTTTTAGGGAGTAATGCAATATTGTAACATTACTTTTGAAAGTACACAATGCTGTATTTAAACACAAGCTTCACATTTGTGCTTTTAAAAATCCTCCAGAATGTCTTGGCTCATAGGTTTTCATTGTAAGTGCATTACTATATGTGCAGTATTTGTGTGTACATACAAACACATGCTGTCCACAGAGCTTTACTTGTTAAGAGCTTTAAAATATATTAATATACACTACCGTTCCAAAGTTTGGGGTCTCTAAGCAGCTGCTTTTTTAACATTGATAATAATAAGAAATGTTCCTCGAGCAGCAAATCAGCATTTTAGAATGATTTCTGAAGAATCATGTCATGTGACACTGAAGATTACAGTAATGATGCTGAAAATTCAGCTTTGCCATCACAGGAATAAATTCTATTTTAAAATACATTAAAATAGAAAACAGTTGCCTATTTTAAATTTTAATAATATGGTGAGCATAAGAGACTTCTTTCAAAACCAAAAAATTTTGAACAGTTTTTGAACTTAGTAGAGAAAAATGCCTTCATTTGTCAAGTACATTCAATTCTTTACGTCTTTTTCACTTACTTATTGAGCTCAATTAGGATTTTAAGTGTGTCTTCATTCTTTAAAACCACATCCACATCTATGCTGAAGAAGTATTCACAGTCAATGTCGTCTCGACACATATCGCTGCAATAAAAAAAAAGAAAAAGGAAGAAATGAATGGAATATTCAAAGCATAGAATTGCCATTTGTACAATGACAAACAGTGTCTCAGTACAATATTAAAATGTACTTTTAAATAAATGTACGTTTAATTTTTGTAAAAATAAACTCTGAATTTAAAAAGCACACTTACAAGCCAATATTACGTGAGGTCACGGCATCTATATCCTCCTCTGGTCCAATCAGCTTCACTCCCTGGTACTCAGACTCGTGCTGCTCTAGAAATGTACTCACATGTGGCACGTGGTGTGATTCCTGAAAAAAAATTATTCAGAATGTTTGTCCCTCATTGTGTAATGAATAATGATGTGTGTGCACAAAACATGCTGCCCACAGCAGATCTATACAGGTGGAGCTGGGGAAGGTGGAGGGTTTCTGAAAGTCTGCTGCACTGCTACAGAAAATGCTGACCAGTATTTGAAGGTTGAGCAGCGAGCTCATTGGCTACTGATACAGCAGGAACCAATCAGCTGTGCCCTATAGAAAATGACGTGATTGCGAGCAGATGTAGTTAGTGACTCTATCTAGAGTTTCATGACAGAATTTGTATTTAAATTGTTCATTTTATATGGAATTAGCACATTATGTCTCGAAAGATAGATTCCAATAAAGACTGTCAAATTTAAAGAGCTTAGCTGGCACAATTGTAAACATTAGCAAATGCATTAGCTAACATGCTTTAATGATGAGCGATATATTTTTTAAAGCATTAATTAATGTTAGCTCATTGTACAGTCGTGGCCAAAAGTTTTGAGAATTACATAAATATTTGTTTTGACAAAGTTTCTGGCTAAACTGCTTCTAGATCTTTGTTTCAGTTGTTTCTGTGATGTACTGAAATATAATTACAAGCACTTCATACGTTTCAAAGGCTTTTATCGACAATTACATGACATTTATGCAAAGAGTCAGTATTTGCAGTGTTGGCCGTCGTTCTTTTTCAGGACCTCTGCAATTCGACTGGGCATGATCTCAATCAACTTCTGGGCCAAATCCTGACTGATAGCAACCCATTCTTTCAAAATCACTTCTTGCAGGTCAGAATTAGTGGGTTTTTGTTTGTCCACCCGCCTCTTGAGGATTGACCACAAGTTCTCAATGGGATTAAGATCTGGGGAGTTTCCAGGCCATGGACCCAAAATTTCAACGTTCTGGTCCCCGAGCCACTTAGTTCTCACTTTTGCCTTATGGCACGGTGCTCCATCGTGCTGGAAAACGCATTGTTCTTCACCAAACTGTTGTTGGATTGTTGGAAGAAGTTGCTGTTGGAGGGTGTTTTGGTACCATTCTTTATTCATGGCTGTGTTTTTGGGCAGAATTGTGAGTGAGCCCACTCCCTTGGATGAGAAGCAACCCCACACATGAATGGTCTAAGGATGCTTTACTGTTGGCATGACACAGGACTGATGGTAGCGCTCACCTTTTCTTCTCCTGACAAGCCTTTTTCCAGATGCCCCAAACCATCGGAAAGGGGCTTCATCGGAGAATATGACTTTTCCCCAGTCCTCAGCAGTCCATTCACGATACTTTCTGCAGAAGATCAATCTGTCCCTGATGTTTTTTGTGGAGAGAAGTGGCTTCTTTGCTGCCCTTCTTGACACCAGGCCATCTTCCAAAAGTCTTGGCCTCACTGTGCGTGCAGATGCGCTCACACCTGCTGCTGCCATTCCTGAGCGAGCTCTGCACTGGTGGCACTCCGATCCCGCAGCTGAATCCTCTTTAGGAGACGATCCTGGCAATTGCTGGACTTTCTTGGACGCCCTGAAGCCTTCTTTACAAGAATTGAACCTCTTTCCTTGAAGTTGCTGACGATCCTATAAATTGTTGATTGAGGTGCAATCTTAGTAGCCACAATATCCTTGCCTGTGAAGCCATTTTTATGCAACGCAATGATGGCTTCACGCGTTTCTTTGCAGGTCACCATGGTTAACAATGGAAGAACAATGATTTCAAGCATCACCCTCCTTTTAACATGTCAAGTCTGCCATTCGAACCCAATCAGCCTGACATAATGATCTCCAGCCTTGTGCTCGTCAACATTCTCACCTGAGTTAACAAGACGATTACTGAAATGATCTCAGCAGGTCCTTTAATGACAGCAATGAAATGCAGTGGAAAGGTTTTTTGGGATTAAGTTCATTTTCATGGCAAAGAAGGACTATGCAATTCATTTGATCACTCTTCATAACATTCTGGAGGATATGCAAATTGCTATTATAAAAACTTAAGCAGCAACTTTTCCAATTTCCAATATTTATGTAATTCTCAAAACTTTTGGCCACGACTGTACATAGTAGTTCACAGTGCATTAACTAATGTTAACAAATACAACTTTTGATTTTAAAAATATATTAGTAAAAGTTGTTAGTTATTAGTTGATTGTTAGTTCATGTTAACTAATGTAACCTTGTCAAAGTGTCACTGCTTAACTGTTAAAAAGTGCATACAGGAGTTATAAATCTGCATATAATAATTTACCTGATTGTAAATGAATAATCTGAGCCGGTTTTTGGGGTATTTCAGATTAAGTAAGCGCTCAAAGAACACAGTGACGAAGGGGGTGGGCTGCTGGATGAAGACCCCAATGACCACTACAGGATATTCACTCTCCTGCAGACGAAAACAACAACAACAGGCAAACAATTAATAAAACAAACAATTATTCAGCTAAAGCTTCATTTAAATTGAAATACATATGATTTAACTCTCTATATAGAATACTCTATTTAAATACACAGTTATTAAAAATGGCTTTTATTGGTGTAAATCAATGTAGTTAGTTTTATTGTATATTATTTTAATTATTATTTTAATCATTGTAATATTTATTCATTGAACACAATGTACTGTATGTACAGTTGTGTTCAAAATTATTCAACCCCCCAATGCTGTAAATGGTTTTAGAGAATTTAGAGTACATTTGTAATTGAATTCAGAATGAAATCCTACAAGGACTTCTTAAAGAAGCATATGCAACTAAAATGACATCAATTGGTTTTGTAATACAGTAGTAAATGTTTCTTTTGTGAATTCTTCATTGACACAATTATTCAACCCCTTAAAGACTACCACTCTGAAGAACAGAGGTCCATTGAAGTGTTTTCAATCAGGTATTGAAAGCACCTGTGGATGTCAGGGAGCAGCAATAAAGCCTAATAAGCACCAATTAGGCAGCTTTAAAATGACTGTGATACTCAGCTCCTTCTAGACATTTACTGGTGTGGTTACAAACATGGTGAAGTCAAGAGAATGGTCCAGGAAGACAAGAGAAGAGGTGATTACTCTTCACAGGAAGGGCAATGGCTATAAGAAGATTGCAAAGATGTTAAACATACCAAGAGACACCATAGGAAGCATCATTCGCAAATTCAAGGCAAAGGGCACTGTTGAAACGCTACCTGGTCGTGGCAGAAAGAAGATGCTGACTTCGACTGCTGTGCGCTACCTGGAGCGTAGAGTGGAGAAAAGTCCCCGTGTGACTGCTGAGGAACTGAGAAAAGATTTGTCAGATGTAGGTACTGAAGTTTCTGCTCAGACAATACGGCGCACCCTGCGTAATGAAGGCCTCCATGCCAGAACTCCCAGGCGCACCCCCTTGCTGTCTCCAAAGAATAAGAAGAGTCGACTGCAGTATGCCAAAAGTCATGTGGACAAACCACAGAAGTTTTGGGATAGTGTTCTGTGGACTGATGAAACAAAATTAGAACTGTTTGGGCCCATGGATCAACGCTATGTTTGGAGGAGGAAGAACAAGGCCTATGAAGAAAAGAACACCTTGCCTACTGTGAAGCATGGCGGGGGGTCAATCATGCTTTGGGGCTGTTTTGCTTCTGCAGGTACTGGGAAGCTTCAGCGTGTGCAAGGTACCATGAATTCTCTTCAGTACCAGGAGATATTGGAGGACAATGTGATGCAGTCCGTCACAAACCTGAGGCTTGGGAGACGTTGGACCTTTCAACAGGACAATGATCCCAAGCATACCTCCAAGTCCACTAGAGCATGGTTGCAGATTAAAGGCTGGAACATTTTGAAATGGCCATCGCAGTCACCAGACTTAAATCCGATTGAGAACCTCTGGTGGGACTTAAAGAAAGCAGTTGCAGTGCGCAAGCCTAAGAATGTGACTGAACTGGAGGCTTTTGCCCATGATGAATGGGCGAAGATACCCGTAGCTCGCTGCAAGACACTTGTGTCAAGCTATGCTTCACGTTTAAAAGCCGTTATAACTGTAAAAGGATGTTGTACTAAGTATTAAGATTGAATGTCACTTGGGGTTGAATAAAACTGATAATGATGTGAGCAGAGAAAAGACATTTGTGGTTATTTCATTATAAATTGTAAGGTTCAAAAACATCTTGTGCCTGTCTACTGATGACCATGTGTTCTGTTCTGATGACTTGAGACTTTTTCTCATGTCCCATTGGACAAATATCTAGACATTATATCATCTTGCTTACCCCTAGACTGACCCAGAAACCATGTGATTGTAATCATGTCCTTATATGTATTTCCAGTTGCTAAATGGATGGTTTCACTTCTTGTTTTTCACCTATAATTTGTACCCCTGGACAGCGAATAAACTGTGTCCATGATTGAGCTACATTCTGTGTCAGTCTCATTTCTTGGCACCCGGGATCGATCCTGTATTTCTTGCTGCATTGCTCAACCTCAAAGGGTTTCTTGAAATATTCAGTATCCAAATTATTTTTATCTAACAGTTTGGGGGCTCGTCCGGGATCGGGGGGGATTCTCCCTGAGAACCGGGAAAAGAGAAAAAGCGCGCCGAAGATCGGAGGACCTACAGAGCAAGGGTAAGTGTCTTTTTGAATAAAGCACTACCCCGTAGGATCCTGTTGTTGAAAACAAATCTCGTGGACGCATGAGAAGTTTTCTTTTTTGTAATCACTTGTAGGCTAGTGGAAAGCACCTTCCATTGTTGTGCCACTATGGTTGGCAAACAGTAGTTTTAATTAACTATTAGCAGGAGTGATTGAGAACCACCAATTGTTAGTGGAGAAATATCCATCGTTGTGGCACTGTGGCAACTACGGCCATTGTGTTTAGCCGGATCGCAACAACGGTAGCTTTGATTAGCTATTAACTGGGATGGTGGTTGGAGGGTACAGTACTGATCACACTGTGCTCTCGGATCACGGCAGCGCATATTAGTTTATGTAAAAACAAATTTGTAAATTTTCAATATTGATAAATCATTTCAATTGTCATTGCATGTTGAAATATTGTGACATAAAAGAAGGTGTTTTTAGGGGCGACCTGGACTCTGTTTGGCAAAGCTGGACAGATAAGGCGAGAGCCCAACATTAGATTAAAACACCCAAATAAAAGAAGGTGATTCTAGAGGCGATCAGGACGAAAAGTCTTGTGTGAGCCTAACCTAGGACCATCACCCACGTCACAATACGATACATGCATAACAGTTGGGGTTGAGCAATTAAGTACAGAAATCTTTGCGCACGCTTACTAACAACTGAAACTAATCAATAATAGACTACAAGTGGAAGATGGGAGGTTCAGTCTCTAGACCATTACCCAATGAAATGCCGGCTGAATTCATGTATAGAAATGACCAAGGAATTTACACCGAACCGTATATTAGTGATTTGGCTGGATGGTCAGAATAGATGAAACCACAAATTGAACTCACGTATCCAAGAGAGGTCGTTTACCAAGGAAAATGTGCAATTGGCAAAGCATCTAGTGAAAGAAGGGTGAGGCGATGCAGAATGGGATTATAATTATATGACAAAAGTTTCAATGTCTGGAAAGAAATGAAGAAGACTCGGGATGAAGGACCTGAAAAAAAAAAAAAAATGTTACAGCGTTCATATCTCAACAAAAGAGACTCGCAGCAGCAAAGCCACCGGCCTACTATACGGGCCATGACCCCTCTGCACCTTGCGTAACGAAACCTAAAGAGTTGTAGACTGATTTTAAAATGGAGAGTAGAGGAAGTGAAACTAAGGCATTCAGCCAGAATGCGATGGTATGGACAAGAGCTGCAAACGCAATAAATATGAAGCCACTAAAAATGTCTGACATGAAAGCTTTGTTTACTAACACTTTCTTGAACAATATGCAGGCTTTGAACGCAAAATTAATCAGAATCACCACTACCAACCTTCACAATATGGAAATAGACGCATTAGGTGAGAGAATTAGGGAACTAGATTCATCTGGTGGTTTCGCAGTCAAAACCGAGACAGCAATGTATACAACACAAAACCCTCAATCGAAAGTTCGTGACCAAAAGGTGGAAGTGAAACAGCCCGCAGCCGGGTCAAGACGTTTAGTGTGTTATTTTTATGGGAAAGAAGGTCATGTCCGCAGCAATTGCAGAGCGTGGAGAGGGCGACAAATGGGGAAGCCGTGGGCAAAGCCACAACAACACAGGAATGACATAGGAAATTATCCTACCATGTGGCCAAAGAATCAGCAATAACGCCAGAAATCAGTTCCAGATTTATCAATGGTGACCTTAGCTTTCTCAAATCATAGTAAGGATTTACCTTATATCACTTTGATGGTACATGGTCAACCACAGACGTTCCTTTTGGACTCTGGAGCTGTTGTGACGTCGATCTCATTGAATTTTAAGAAGGGCCACTTAGTAATCGAATAGTTAGCTCTGTAGGTATATCTGGAAATAGCATTGCATGCCATGAAACGCCCCCTTTGGAGGTAAAAGCTCCTGGATTCAAACCATTTTTTCACAAATTCACAATTATTCCAGAAGCTCCAATGAATTTATTGGGATGAGATCTCATGCATAAATTGAATATGGACATTAACTTTACGGAAAAACAAGTTGTGTTTTCCTTCCAGTCTAATTTGCAGGTCTCTGTGAATCCTTTGCCAACATTAACATGGGAAGAAACCAGTGAACCACAGAGAGCCACAACTGGACAAGCCTCGGATGGTGCATCACATGATTAATCCATCTTTGTGGTTACAATACAAAGATGACACAGGTTTCATAGACACGGAACCTTACAAAGCTAAATTAAAGACTGACAAACCAGTCTATATTAAATAATATCCTTTGTCCAAAGACAAGGAACTTGGTATCAAACCACTGATTGATAAATTTGTGCAGCAGGGTGTCCTCATACCAATACACTCACCGTACAACACACCTGTGAATCCGGTGGTCAAGGCAGATGGAAAGACATGGTGATTGACTCAGGACTTGAGGGTAGTGAACCAATTAATAACACCTTTAGCTCCTATTGTACCTGACATTCCAACTGTTATCAATTCTATTCCGTGCACACACAAATATTTCACAGTTATTGATCTTTGCGCAGCATTCTTCTCTGTATCTGTACATCCAGAAACTCAGCCTATCTTAGCTTTTACATTTCAAGGTAGACAGCTGACGTGGACACGCCTTGCACAGGGTTTCATTGACTCACCCGCTGTTTTCTCGGCAGCAATGCAAAGAACATTGGCTAAAATGACTGATTTGCCTTCTACAGTTTGTGTGCTTCAATATGCAGATGACATCCTGGTTTCCGGGGAAACACAGGAAGACTGTGAAAAGACCTCCATCATCGTCTGCAACGTGCTCGCCCAAGCTGGATTCAAGACTTCGAAAGAAATGCTTCAGTGGGTCAAGTCGAAGGTGACGTACCTGGGACACATCATAATGCCAGGCTTGAAAGCAATCTCAACAGACAGGGTCCAGTTGATCAGAGAAATGAAGTCCCCTCGAACTGTACAACAGCTTCAAAGCTTCTTGGGGTTAGTGAATTATTGCAGATCTTGGATTCCTGATTGTGCATTACATGACAGACATTTGAGACACCTGATTGACCACAAAGCCCCTCCAAGTACTCTTTTACAGTGGACGGATGAAGCGGAACTGCATTTCACTGCATTGAAAGAAGCCATCACCACAGCACCTGTGTTGGGCCTTCCCGACTATTCACAAGACTTTCACCTGCATGTTCGTGAGGCGGAGGGTGTGGCCTTTGGCGTCCTGTTGCAACAGCACGGTTCCACGTACAGACCATTAGCGTACCTGTCTAGAAAACTAGATAATATAGCTTCAGGTATGCCTGCATGCCTGCGGGCGGTAGCTGGGCCTGCTCTGATTGTACAGATGGCAGAGAGAATTGTCCTGTCGCATCCATGAACTATTTTGCACAACATGTAAACACAGCATATGACAGCGCAACGACGTTCAGGTTATGAGGCAACTCTGCTGGCTACCAAAAATCTCACCATTAAGTCATCCGCATCCATTAACCCTGCGCTGCTGAGCGTTCTTGGAATGACAGACATTGAATTGACTTCCTCATGTTCCTCCAGGGCCGATCTTTTGGACACGCCCCTGGATGGGGGAAGCATATCTGTATTGATGGATCGTGCTCAACCTTCCGATGGTGTCTACCTTTGTGGCTACCCTGTGGTGTCGGATACTGGTGAAGCATTAGAGGCTTTCGCATTAGACTATAATTCAGCTCAAGCTCATTTGAGCATGTGAATTAATGGAAGGAAAACGTGTAACAATCTACACTGATTCAAAGTATAAATGGGGGGCAGTACATCATTTTGCTAAAACATGGAAAGCGAGAGATTTTAAAACAGCAGATGGTAAACCCATAGCTAATTCTAACCTGATAGGGCAATTGACTAAGGCAGTACAGCTTCCCTCCGAAGTGGCCATAGTAAAGGTGAAAGGTCACGCAGTAGGAGATGATGAACAAGCTATAGGAAACAGAAATGCAGATGAAGCTGCCAAAGAAGCTGCAAAAGCACAAATCAAATCACTGTTCGTCACGAGTAACCAAAGCCAGTTAATTATGACCAAGCACGTAACTAACGGGTCTGATATCAACATTAAGATCTTGCAGAGCCAACCAACACAAACTGATTTGGAGCACTGGGGGAAACAAAAATGTGCCCCAGATAAAGATGGAATTTTGAGAGACAAAAAGGGAAGAATAGCGCTTCCGAAGTTAGGATTAATAGTCCTCATCAGATATTACCATGGTTTGTCATACACAAGTTGTGCAAAAGTAGTACAAGTAATCAATCAACTGTATTGTATTGCAGAAGTAAAAAAAAACTGCTAAGCTCGTGCTAGATGCATGTCTTACATGTGCTGAAGTAAATCCGCACAAACCAGCTAAACATGGCGCACTGCCACATCCACAGAATGTGCAAATTGATTTTACGCACATGACACCAATAGGAAATTTGAAATATCTTTTAGTAATTGTGGATCGATTCTCAAAGTGGCCAGAAGCATTTCCATGCGCAAAAGAAGATGCTAAAACTGTGGTGCGAATTCTAACCAAGGAAATGATTCCTCGATTTGGCATACCTACCACTATTGAAAGCGATAACGGGACGCCATTGCGTCAAAGGTAACGCAACTCTTGGCCAAAGCATTGTCAATTGACTGACAATTTCACATTCCTTACCATCCGCAGTCTTCATCAAATGTTGAATGCCTCAATCAAACCATCAAAAGAAGGCTTACAAAAGCCTCCATTGACACCGGAAAGAGATGGCTAGATTAGCTGCCCGCAGTATTGGCAGAGATAAGAATGACTCCATCTTCCACTACTAAATCCTCACCATTTGAAATACTAATGGGTAAGCCTTTTCCCTACTCCATGGGTGAAAGGCTGCTCAGGCATTACTCCCCTAGGTGACCTGGAGGTGATACAGGAGGATTACGTGACTTCCCTCATCGAAAAACTAAATTCTGTATAGTGCTGATGTTTCTCTGTGTCTTCCTCTCCCCTCAGAAAAGCCCACTCACCCTTTTGTTCCAGGAGAGAGTGTGCTGATCAAAAACTTGAAACCGACGAAGGTGGGAGAGCCGAGGTATCTTGGACCTGCCACGGTGATCGCTGTGACGAGGACGGGAGTTCTGACAAATTACCAACCGCAGTGGATACACGCTTCAAGGATAAAGCGCAGTCCTTCAGGAGAGCAGGCAAGCTCCAATTCAGAATAGAATCTCAAAAGGGGATTCACCTTACTGCCTAACAGGGAGGAGCAAAACACTGATTAAGCTGAGGAAAGAACTACCTCTAATAGTGAGGTGGGGGTCATCCGAAGCTAGAAGATATATGGCCCATTGAGTCAAACAGTGTTAACTCCTTACACCCCCTGTATGCACTAAGGGCCAAATTCTTATTAATGGATATACCATCTCTAGAGGAGTTTACACAGTGCTCAGTTGCAGAAGCTGTTGCAGTGTTCAGCGAAGATATTGTTTATTTCGCCAAGTGCTCCCTAGAGGAAGACCCAAGATTGAATGAGATAATTCTCAAGAGACCGTTCCCAGACAAGTGCGTGTTATATCTGTTCACATTACAATACGGGATATTCGAAGTGTATAAGCGAGGAATGAAATCTTTGTGTGCGATCCTATAAGTGTTGATTTAGGGAAAATAGGCCTTAACATAAAATTAATGCGAGATCTGTACCGTAATGGACTATACTTTTGTACTGGGTCATGTAGTTGGTTAGAAGTAAAAGTGTCTGTTGGACCAGAATAGTGGAAAATTAAAGGACGATTTATAGTAAGTGCAGTGTTAGTAGACCAGATAGGAGTAGTCCGGAGTGATGGAAGGAAAGAAAACTCATTGATACTGAATGTTACAATACCTGATGTACAGCCTTCTGATGCAGGAATATATTACTGTGGACCAGATCAGGAGAAGACGGCTATCAATGAGTTAGAGCAGCTAAAGCCAGATGTGAAGGAAATTATGCATGTGTATTGGCGCTTCTACAACGAGGTGCTTTAAAGAATGAGATAGACGGAGAATGTTGGATTTGTATGCAACTACACCTTGAGGAAAACAAATGTCTATTATAGTACAGATGACAGATAATCTACGAGCTAATAAAACAGTAACCTCCTCTCTAAAAGGAAATATGAGTTTATATGATATGTATACAATAATCAAGTTTGATGTGCACAATGATGTTTCTAAGATAAGACATTCTGTCTTAAAGTGGCCATTGTAAGGTTCAAAAACATCTTGTGCCTGTCTACTGATGACCATGTGTTCTGTTCTGATGACTTGAGACTTTTTCTCATGTCCCATTGGACAAATATCTAGACATTATATCATCTTGCTTACCCCTAGACTGACCCAGAAACCATGTGATTGTAATCATGTCCTTATATGTATTTCCAGTTGCTAAATGGATGGTTTCACTTCTTGTTTTTCATCTATAATTTGTACCCCTGGACAGCGAATAAACTGTGTCCATGATTGAGCTACATTCTGTGTCAGTCTCATTTCTTGGCACCCGGGATCGATCCTGTATTTCTTGCTGCATTGCTCAACCTCAAAGGGTTTCTTGAAATATTCAGTATCCAAATTATTTTTATCTAACATAAATGTTATGTTATATTTGTCTGACCTACACGTGCCTCTTTGATTTAATTGTAAGCAGGATGACTGAATGATCAAAATCAATGTCAAACCGGCCAAAACAATCAATTTCAGTGGGGGTTGAATAATTTTGAACACAACTGTATACAATCTTTATATTATTAACATGATTATTTAAAAAGGTGTATGGGGTCCCGGACAAAAAAACTATGTACAATATAATACAGTTGCCACAAATTAAAAATTCATTAATAATTTCTGGCTACATTTTATAAAACGTGGGAACTAATTATCATGGTTGGCCACAATATATTTTTTCCAACTTCATGTCATGCGGGACTCTGTAAAAGTGGACTTGAAATGATTTAATTATTAATGCAATCTAAACACAACAATCCCTTTATAAATGCCTTCAGAATTTAACCTTAAGAATAAGATTCTGGATTATTTTGACAATAAAAAACACTAGTAGTAAATGTAAAGCCCACCTGGAGGCCAGAAAGTGGACGCAGATCTTCATTAGAAATTGTGCAGCCAGTCTCAAATGTCCACAGATTTGGAATATAGTTCCCTAGGTAGTTTATCTGAAGCTGAAAGAAACAGAATGTAATAAAATGATTAAACTGAAAAAGACAGATAACTTAATTATTTGAATCATGACAGAAAATCCATTTACTTTGGTGGGTCCGTTGCCATGTATAACAACGGGTAGCGTGTCATAAAGTACATTTCTGGCTCGCACACGTCCATCTTCAAACTTCAGCACAACTTCATCTGTTCATGCAATAAAAAAAATATTAATATTCAGATTGATATTCTAGTTTTACATTCATCTATTAAATCATGAATTCTGTCTGAATCATTGTGTAGTTAGTTAAAAAGCCATAAATATACACTGGCCCATTTATAAAGGATTTCCTTCCCAAATGTTTGGATGAATCTCTCTTGGGTTTCTGTAATGGATACATCTGATCTTGAACACAGAAGCTTTTGAATCTTAAACAGTGAACTTTTCACCATTCACATGAATTCCAATGGATCTGATATTACCATTAGGATGAATGAGGGATTCATGGCATCATTCAAAGTTTAATGTTTCCTTTCTTTGTTGTTTCTTAATGTTCTTTTTTTATTACCAAAGTTTTATCACTAAAATCAATATTTATATAAATACTAGAAAAAGTTGTCCTCTTCTTGACTGACCAAGGCTGCATCTCAATACTAGTTTTACTTGATCTTAGTGCTGTGTTCAACACTATAGATCAAGAAATACTCTTAGGTTGATTACAAAATTACACTGCTATTCAGGGACAGGCATTAAGGTGATTTAGATCAGTCCGTTACCATTTTGTTTATTTAAATGGGGAATTATCAGTAAACTGGAGTGCCACAAGGGTCTGTTTTAGGCCCTCTACAACTTTCAATATACGTGCTGCCCCTTGATAATATGTTACATGTTATATGTACTTACTGTACTGATAACAGTAAATTGTGCATAATTACAGGAAACTAACCCTAAACCAAACCCTAATCTTAAACCTAACCTGTGATGGAAATGAATGGGAGCTTGGGACAAAAATGCCTCCCAAATTCAGGAAAATCAGGCAAAAAAAATACCCACACAATTAAACTACATCTATTAGGGCTGTGGTGATTTGCGTGAAATGTGAAAATGAAAGAAAAATGTTGATAGCAGCATCAGGTCTTGCGCTAAACTGGAGCATTTTTCACTCGCTTTCGGAATTTTGTTGCGCTTTATTTTAAGGTGTCCGTGTTACTATACATTTAAGTACTGAATAAAAATAATTAATGACTACATGCACTTAGGGTGTGGTTTAGCGTTAGTTGCATGTAATTACGCACCATTTATAGTCATTACTATTGGAACATTTCTAACAAGGACACAGTAAAATAAAGTGTTACCTATCATTTTTCCCCAGTTTGAAAAACCTTATCATGTTACTAAAATAATCAATGTCTTGATATTCTAATACATAAAAATCAACAACCCAAAGACAAAAATGTTTACGTATTCTATTAATCAACATCGATAATCGTTATTATTAATAATGACTTTTGTCGTAAAATTCAGCCCTACCCACTGATGAGTTCCAGTTTTTTTTTATAATATATATACTTTATGTAAGCTATTTACATTATGCAGTTCTTGTGTGAAAACATATATGCCAAATTTGATCAGCATTGTAAATTGATTAGTCTGTGTAAATGAACATAAATGGCATGTCAGATGCAGCTTCTGTTCCACCTTTGTTCATTTTGATAAAATTTTATTCTGATTAACTGAAGAAATTGGTTCAATTTATGTACATAAAAGACAACACAGATGCATTTAATAAGGTAATTAATAATTACTAAATGTATAAGGTATTAAAAAAATGCCCCTGGAAAATCCAGGTGGCAAACATAGTCCCTTAATGAAAAAGTTCATTTCAGACCCTAACCCTAAGCCATTTTGATAATTAATACATTACTGAGTACTAAACATGCAATGCACAATTCTATCAGAATACACTTTTAGGACCAGAAAAAAGCAAATTTTCCCAGACATTTTCTATAGAGCTCTGTTATACGCGAATCAAACATTGATGAATTTGTCACGAATTTTAAAATGAATCGCAAGGTTAAAATGTGGGGCGTATAATTTCTCAGCTCAATAGGTCGTTTAATTTAGAAAGACATTTTAAACAGAAACACTGAACCATACAAAGAGTATTTATATGAACTAGTAGTACACAAACTCTTGTTTTCTTTCAAAACTTTTCTTCTTATTAATCTCTGTGACGAGCAGGGCGGGCGAGAACCGTGAGGGAACGGCGCGAGGCCGGTGACGCGAGAGATAATGAGCGTCACCTGCGCGCTACACCGGTCTCGTGTCTCTCACGGAGGAGCTCCGGAAGCATAAAAGAGGAGCGTCAACAGTGAAGGACGAGAGAGGACCAGGCCTGGATTTTATGTGGTGTTTTATTTTGTTTGTGTGGGCGGCAGTCGTCGTGAGGAACTGCCGCCCTTTTACTTTCGTTTTATTGTTTGTTATTTATTATTAAAAGTTGTTGAATGTTCGCCGTTACCCGCCTCCTCCTTCTTCCCGTTCTTACGAACTGTGTTACAATCTCATATAAGTGACAGCATCCCTAAATATTCATAGTGCTATAACAGCCTTTTCCCAGACAAAATGTACAGTGTATTCTTTAAGCAAGGCTATACAGTATAGCTGCAGTGTCGCGCAACTGGGTTGTAACATCCTGCTGAGATGGTATACGTGTGCACAAGTTACTGCTAGCATTCCAGCCACAAATGCCATTACAGACGACTGGGAAACACTCTCCTCCCACAATCTGGCAGAGAGTCAAAACTACAGCTGCTAGTCAAGCAGAAAACAGAAGAGCTTTAGTCCACATGAAACCAATCAGCACTTGAGACCCTCAGCAAAGCATTTCATTAGCGATTCCTCATTAAACTGAAAGGTTACAGAAAGAGGAAACTTCCCAGCAGGAATCAGAGAGCAAGAACTGTACTGACGCTGCAGTTTGGAGAGCATGAAGCAGGATGTTCATCTTTAAAGAACATTTTGCAGAAGCTTCTTTAAAAGTCTCAATAGAGTTTACATTGGAACTCCTCTCCAAATAAAATCTTTCTGTGAGAACACAAAATAGTACGCTTACCAAGAGCTCCATGGAGATTCTGGAACAATCTGCACTTGTTGTCCAGAGTTATATTTATGGACTTCTAAAGAGGAAATGACAGGGAAGAAGAAAACGCAAGCATACACACATTTAATATGTGTCATTACTGAAAACTGTGAACTTGAATGTGCGTTCTGTAAACAAGGGAAAATCTCCTTAAACAGAGCAATAAAGTTTTAGGAAACCACACCACGGTTGCCACCACTTAAAATATAAACTATACCGAAACAACACTTACTCTTTTCTCTGGGTTGATATATATCTTGGTGAAAAAGAGTTGGTCACTGTCACTATCTGCTCCTGACCAGTCAGAAAGCATCTCTTTAAGGTTGGGAGCATAGCCAATGAAGCCTAGAAAAAAGAAAACACTCACCATTACAATAGATGCAATTTCTATAAATAGGTGCAGAACGTGTTATTATCTGGTTTAGATGAGAAACTGGATGATTTAAAGCGAGTATGATTATTTCACAGCTGTTAATCTCTAACATCACCCTATGAATATGAATGCTTCTGGAACATTCTCAGAGATTTTAAAAAGAAGCCTAAAACTTCTTAATAAGCAATTCTTAGTAAATGTAACTCCTCAAACACAACAATGTGAGCCAATCGTGATTCTATTCAACCACTGAATTATAAGATTAAAATAGATTTTAGTTGGTTGGTATTAGCTGATACACGAAGAAGTATTATACATTATCTATTCTATACAACACTGCTTCCAAAACTTGAGCGTTCATCAACTGTAAAACCAACAATGCTATAATTGCTGATTCCAGAGTTTTGAAAAACTCAATAAAGCACCTACTGTATTCTGAAAAAAAGCAATTCTTCTTACTGTTAACTGTGAAGAACAATTGTGTATATGCCATAGTTGTAATTTAATTTAACAATTTTATCTAGCAGGACAAAGATTTTTATTTTGGTGGTTAAGAGTCATAAAAATAATGTTACAAAAACGGTCCAAAAAAGAGCCTCTTTGTATTTAAATGAAATATAATGTCTTAATTTACTCCTTTAATTTTGTTATGAAATATATATGAAATATATGCATTGAAGTAATGTTTGGAAAGATCGTATTTACTAGTTGAACGCACATGAATGCCACCACAAAGTCGTAATTAGTGGAGGGAAACTGTTTTTTCTTTTTTTCTACAAAAACATGCAATGATTGTGATGTCTGTATTGATTGCATTTGTTTATATATATATATATATGGGTTGAGGAGTAACGAAATACAAGTAACTTAGCTATGTATTTAAAATACAAAATTTGAGTAACTGTGTTTCATTAGTTTCATTTGAAATGGGTGGTAATCAGATTACAGTTACATCTGAAAAGTGTTTTAGATTACCAAAGTGATTACTTTGAATGTAAACTGTGAAATGTAAACAGAAATTAATGATCCATCTGAAAAAGCTACATTTCTGCTCATAAGTTTCATACCCCTGCAGAATATGCAGCATTTTAATAATTTTAACAAAATAAGAGGGATCATAAAAATTATATTTTTATTTATTACTGTCCTGAATAAGCTATTTCACATAACAGATGACTGAATTTATAAAAATTGCCCAATTCAAAAGTTTGCATATCCTTGAATCTCAACTGACATATCATGACCTGGATGATCCACGGCTGTTTTCATGTTTTGCGATACAGTGAAAAAGGTAAAAAAGAAAAAAAATAATAATAATTGTGAATTTTTATGACAGAATTGCAAGATATAAACTCACAATTGCAAGTTATAAAGTCAGAATTGCTTTATAAAAACTTGATATTCAGATTTTTTTTCTTGAATTGCGAGTTCATATCTCACAATTCTGGCATTTTTCTCACAATTCAGACTTTTTTATATCTCATTTCTGACTTTTCTCACAAGTCTGAGATTTCATCTCAAAATTAAGAGTTTATATCTCAGAATCCAGACTTCTTTTTCTTTCAATTCTGACATTTTGTCTCAAAAATCTCACAATTGCAACTTTATATCACGGAATTCTGAGAAAAAAAGTCAAAATTGTGGGATAAAAACTTTTTTTGTGTTTGTTCCACACTTCCATTAGTATTCCAAAGTATTCTAAAGTATTCAGTTACTAAACTTGAGTAATGTAACGAAATACGTTACAAATGACTTTTTAAAGCATGTATTTTGTAATCTGTAGTGAAATACATAGTGAAATGTAGTGAAATACATTTTAAATATTTTATAATTATTATATATATATATACATAAATATTATAAATTATATAACTAACCCTTTAAGGTTACAGAACCTTCATAAAAACATTAAAAAAATCAATGCTGTTTTATAGAAAAAGAAACTGACGTTGTAATTACGCATTTCTGACTAATTAATACTAACTTCCTTAGGAGGACTTGAACAGACCAATAACTCTGACATGTCATTGTGAGATTTATGTATAAATGATTCAACTTTCATTTTGCACCGAAAACTATACAAAATTGAGCTAACAGAGCATACAGTACGTCTAAATCGACATGCCTCCTGCGCCAAGAAACCTCTTCCCTTCCCTGACATGAGGATGTTTGTCTTCCAGGTGACGGTCTGGCCAGATGAGCGTCTCGGCAGAAAACACGACTTTGTGTTTGGCCTGCTGAAACTTCTTCAGCAGCTCTTTTGGACCAGAAGAAAAGATTACATCATAGCTGTGGAAAGCCAGAGCGTAAATAACTGTTACTGTCAAAGATCAACACTGATTATTGAAAGAGTACAGACATATCAGCACACTCCAGATATAATGTATTTAATTAGAATGGACATAATCACCTCTCCACAAAAAGAATAACTTTGTTCTCCTCGTGTATCTCCTCCAGAGCAGACTTCAGCAGGCGAACTTTCTGCCCTCCACCTGGAGGCGACATGTAATCTCCACCTTTCCATGTTTCACCCCTTCCGAGAACCTAAAAAAAACATGCAAAGGAATGTCAGGCATCAGTCTGCACATTATAGACCTTAAACTGTTATATAGGGTCCATCTTACAAAACTTTCAGGGTCACATTTCAACCTGAAATTATAAGAATTAATGGTCACACTTTAGCTTATGGTCCAATAATTTTTGCCTCAATAAACTCCTAATTACTGCTTATTAATAGTTAGTAACAGTGTTGGGGAAAGTTACTTTTAAAAGTAATGCATTACATTAGTTACTTAGTAACTTTTTATTTAAAAAGTAATCCGTTACGTTACTTTTGTGTTACTTTTTCTCACCTAGGTTGGGCTTGCTTGCTTGTTTTTTAATAACAAAAAAAAAAGTTCTATTTTTGCAAAACATTAAGGCCCTTTCACACCAAAGATTAAATTATTAAGCATCAGGCTGAAGGAAATGCATATTTACACCTGTACAAGTAGAGGGCGCTGCTCAAACAAACCTTTCAGCTTTCAGCTGCGGTTCTGGATTAAAGAAGAATCGGATACAGGAGAAAGAAGTTCAACACTCTAAATCTAATCTAACGTCAGTTTTGATTGTTAGTACGGTTGAATTAGATCATTGAAGGTCAACAGCAAAGACATTGGTTAATAAAGTGAGATAAGATGCATTATATTGATGTAATTTAATATAGTTAATTATTACAGGTTTGCATAAAATTTTTACTTTGAATACTGAATGCTTTCGTGCAAGTGAGATGAGTAAATGCATGTTCACATTTAGCCTAGAACTACAATAACCATCATGTTCACACAGCGCACACAACACACCTGCACTTTATTTCTCTCAATATAAGGACAAAAGAGCTGTCAGTCAATAAATGTGAAAAAAATAACTTGCATTACTTTTTTTGAAAATGCGTTACTTTACTAGTTACTTTTAAAAGTAATCTGATTACATAACAATAAGTTACTTGAAACCCATTACCCCCAACACTGGTTAGTAAAGGTAGCTGTTAAATTTAGGTATTGGTAGGATTAAGGGATGTAGAAGATGGTCATGCAGAATAAGGCATTAATATGTGCTTTACAAGTACTAATAAACAGCCAATATCCTAGTAATATGCAAACTAACAAGCAACTAGTTAATATGGAGAACTGGACACTAAACTAAAGTGTAACCACAATTTTGTATTAAGAAAACTAATCTTAAACTTTTTGAACTATAAGCATACATCATGGTAGTATCTGCTGAATATCATATATGATATAGAATAGAATATCATTATGTTTTTGTGTATTATAGCATTGGTATTAACCCTTGTGTTATGTTACGGGTCAATTTGACCCGTTCCGATTTTCTAGTTGTTGGAAATACTGGTTAACTTATGTTTTTTTTCTTGATATTTTGTGACTTTTCCTCATTTATCATCATGAACATGCATGCAAAGTTTCAACATGCTGGTGTTTTTTGACATATACAAACAAAATTACTGTTACGTTCGTGATGTTCGCGGGTCAATTTGACCCGCATATTTTAACGCTCTAAGGCAACTGTACAGACCCAAAATAATAACATTTCTTGGTTATATTTTGTTATTTTATTTTTTTACTACCTTATGAAGCTAAAAAATTAGGTTTTCCTCACTTATTTCAATATAGAAAAATATTTTGTCAGCCACAGATGGTAAAAATTACCTATCATTTATTTTTTCAAGCTACCTGATATAATATTAAACCTTTGTTTTTTTTCTTGATATTTTGTGACTTTTTCTCATTTATCATCATGAACATGCATGCAAAGTTTCAACATGCTGGTGTTTTTTGACATATACAAACAAAATTACTGTTACGTTCGTGATGTTCGCGGGTCAATTTGACCCTCATAGGCAGCTATTGAAAAGCAACTGAACAGGCACAAAATAAAAACATTTATTTTATGTATTTCAGGGCATCAACCCTGCTCAAACCCTAACCAAACACACTTCAAAAAGCTAAATCATGGTGTTCAGAATTAATGGCAAATTACAAATGAAAATCTTTGACGGACACAGATAGTAAAATAAGCTCTCATTTATATATTCAAGATATCTGAAATACCTAGCTTTTAACCAAAGGCAGCTTCACAGAGCCAAAAAATAAATAAAAAACATTTATTTGATGTATATTTTTGTTATGTCTTGTTTCTCACTCCCCTGTGAGTGAATAGTCGTGGCCTAGTGATTAGGGAGTCGGGCTTGTAATCTGAAGGTTGCCGGTTCGATTCCCATGCCGGCAGGAATTGAAAGTGGGGATTGTGAATGAACAGCACTCTCTCCACCTTCAATACCATGACTAAAGTGCCCTTGAGCAAGACACCTAACCCCTAATTGATCCCCTTGTAAGTCGCTTTGGATAAAAGCGTCTGCTAAATGATAAAAAATGAAGAATGTTTGTAACCAAACAGCTTTGGGGCAGCATTAACTTCCATAGTATTTTTTTCCAACATATTACAGAAGTCAATGGTGCCTCATCAACTGTTTGGTTACCGACATTCTTCAAAATATCTTCTTTTGTAGTTCAGCAGAAGAAAGAAATTCCTACAGTTTTGGAACAACTTGAATCATGCCATTTTTGGGTGAACTACCGCTTTCAATAGAACTTTCCACTCACATACTCAATGTTTAACTGAACATTACAATATTCATTCCTGTTTCAAAGGGACACAAAAAGTGCCTCACCTTGATGGTGTAATTGAAGAGTTTTGCGGATCTCATAAAACGTCTGAAGCCATCGGTCTCCTGCGTGGCTACAGTCAACACAAGAAGATCTCCTGAAACAGAAAACCCAAATCAGACTGGATCCCGTCAAACTTCTC
>CM074315.1:6397120-6469620 GCA_037194245.1 Opsariichthys bidens | reverse complement strand
ACCTGTACGGGGTAAGTTGTCACAACGGAGTCTGAAATTAAACTGTTTGTCTATGTGCTTTTCAGCAAAAGTAGAACAATTATGAAACAAAATACAATTCATGAAACAGCAAAAATGTAAAGGCCACATGTTTTGACCAACACAATTTTAATTAATAGATTGTATACCCTTCATTTCAAACACGTGACTTCTTGCCTTGAGCTGATATGCACGTTTCACGTATTAATGTTCCAGTTGAAATTTCCCTTCACTATATTTATAGTAAACTTAGATATTAATCTGTCACTAAAATGTACTGTAATTCAAAATATTAATGAAGTCAGAAAGATAGATTACATTACAAATAAATTACAGCAATAAATCCATTAACCTTTATTGCCTAAGGAAAGATTTTATTATAAGAATCCTATTATTCAAATTCATAAATCATTTGGATGTATATTAAAAAGTGGCAAAAGTATGGGTGATTTCAGGTCAATTGGGATACTTTTTGACACTGAGCTGACAGGAAATCTTTGTCCGACTGACTGAGGAAATGTGTCCCAATTAACCTGAATTATAGGTAGCCTATCTAAAATCTTGCAGTATGTTCATTAACTTTTGTTAATATTTATATATATATATATATATATATATATATATATATATATATATATATATATATATATATATATTACCATATATTAAATATTAACAAAAGCTAATGAACATGCTGCAAGTTTTATATATATATATATATATATATATATATATATATATATATATATATATATATATATAGATATAAAATATATTTTATATATAATATATTTTTATTTTTTTTATTTTTTTTATTTTTATTTTATTTTTTTTTTTTATTTTTTTTTTTTATATTTATTTTTTATAATATATTTTATATATATATATATATATATATATATATATATATATATATATATATATATATATATATATATATATATATTTCTTTAAACTTTTAAAAAAAAAAGTTATTTGTTTAAATTGCAAAATGCCATCTTTTAAAACAAATTATCACAAAAAAAACAGGAAAGGCAGCAGTCATCACTAGTGCCGTAAAGCTGTTTAGCAGTTTCTCGGTCAGTATTATATACTGGCCCAGGATCAGCTTCGTCTTCCACCGCTACGTTGCAATGGCGTAAGGCAGGCTGCCAGCAGCTGATCGCAGAACAGCCATTTGAGGCGCTATCCTGCTTAAACCACGACAAGTCTTGCACTCCGACACTTCCGGTATTTTTATGGCAGCCTGGTTTCCTTCCACAAACAGAGATGTCAGCTGGCTGAGAGGTGACATGTACACACTACTACACAACACAGCAAACAAACAACGACGAAATAAACTCTCGCAGACACACGTGATTACGCGATGCAAACATCGCCTCGACGCGACAAAGTAAACCTCGAAGAGTGAACGCGAAATGGGTGAGCAGAAATGTGTTGACTAGTCAGCTGACTAGCCTGATAACAGCAACTGGAATTAATTCAAACTTTTTGCTGACAGCAGTGGCTCGTTTAACAAATGCCAGGAGTTATTTTCGCATTTATTTTAACGGAAAATAAGTTTAAGACCAAGTACTCGGAAAATACGTTTGCTTTTTGAACGAGGAAGTAGGGTTACTTTTTTTTTTCGCGCAGTTTGCTCCTCAAGTGAAGCCTCATAAGTTAATACAATGCCTGTCGAAGCTATTTGCCACTCCTAGCTTTTACTGCCGTCAGGAAGTCACTGATGCCCTGTGTTGTGACCACTCAACTGAAGAAAACTGCAGTAGTTTATGTTTAAACCGTCAAAGAGCACTTGGAGCAAAAGACAGACCATGTGGCTTCAGCAGAGATTAAAGGGGCTGCCTGGTTTGCTTTCAAGCAGCTGGGCCCGCCGTGTTTTGGTAGGATTACTGCTTTTCCTCATTTTCTACTGGTACTTGAGCTCAGATGGGCTCCTGAAGTTTCTAAGCATGTCTAGGGAGACCGGAGGAGCTGCAGGGGTGTGTTTGCAGACTGATCTTCACAGGTGGGTGTCGCTGGTTGACAGAGGGGAGGGAGTGGTTCTCACCCCCCAAACCAAAGAATCCGTTCCGTTTGTGGTCGGTAATGGACGTTTTCTGGTGGATGTGGACTCTAACAAACTCTGGGTAGCTTCGTCTTCACAGCCTGGGTCTGCACCGGTTCACCAAACAGACTACAGCCCGATTGTGCGGTTGCAGGTGCCAGGAACGCGCTCGGAAGCTCGAGGTATGATGCTGTGGTACAGAAAAGGCTCTGTGCTGTCTTCCCGGTGCTTCCTGACAGCCACTTCTCATGACTGTATAGTCATTCGCGAGGAATTTGTTGCGCATCGCAGCCGACCCAATGTTTATCTTCAGAGGATTTATATATCAAACCCTACAGACCATGCGGTCTCGATTGACGTGGCCATGGAGTCGCTTTCATTTAGGAGCACAGTGGAGAAGATGGAGGACAAAGAGTTCGTGCTCTCCTCAGGTAAGGTGCTCACAGAAAAGAAGGACATTGTGTTAGTGGTGGTGGCCACTAAGAGACTGAGCACCAAGATCCAGGTTCCTTCCAAATCTGAATACTCAGAAAGCCTGGTGAGTGTGATTCACACTTCCGAGCCCACCGAGGGTGGGAAACTGGACGGGACTCTCAGCAAGCTCAGAGAAGGAGTCAAAAGAGAGATGGCGGACGTCCTGCGAGCTAATGTGGAAGAATTAATGCAAGAGCACCAGCAAGCATGGGTGGATCTCTTCATATCTGGCAAGTTGACTGGACACTGTCTGCTGACATAATTGTTATTAATTGTAAATAATATACATATACCATACCATATACAATATATATTTTATATATATATATATATATATATATATACACACACATTTATATATATATATATAAGTCCTAAAGAGGTCATATCCTGAGGATTCAAATTTGACTTGATTTTTTTTCAGTGTTTAACATACTACGAAAAGAAACAGAAAATGTTAGTTTTAAAGGCACACTATGTAAGGTTTTTGGTTTAAAATGTCCAAAAACTACTTGAATAGGGTCATATATTTAGTTGACTTGTGTACTGACATTATCCTAAATCAGGGGTCACCAACCTTTTTGAAACTGAGAGCTACTTCATGGGTACTGAGTCATACGAAGGGCTACCAGTTTGATACGCTCTTCTGAAATAACAAATTTGCTCAGTTTGCCTTTAGTTATATAATATTAATAATACTCATCTATGTGAAGACACTCATCAAGTAAATGATGTCTCACAATAATTAGCAACAATGACAATGAGGGAAACAAATATCAATATTCAGCACTTTAATCTCAGTAATTGTTACATTTTTAGATGATGACTTACTTGCATCACTACATTTCATAGGAAAAATGTCCCGTTTTCACCAGCCACTGACAAACCCTTTTAACAAATCATGAAATATGTTGTTTCAAAAAGTTCTCAATTATGTCATGTTAGAGAAATCAACTTACATATTTTTAAATAAATCGTTGTGAACGTTCTTCCTTTTTTCTGCCATGTTTTTGGGGCAAGAAACTGCATTCAGCTAACATCTTCGTTGCGCACGCGCACGTTGTCTTACTCTCCACGAGCGCTGCTTTAGTCTCGCGCAAAGTACATTAGAACTAGATTAGGTCAGAGTTCACCTAAACTTATCTAAACTCATGTATAATGACCATATTTTTAAGATATTGTCATTTTTAAATATATATAAATACAAGTGTGATTAAAAAAAGAATAGAAACAGAATAAAATTTAATTTCAGACTCAGCTCACAAGTGCTATTTTTAGAACAGGCCTGCGGGCGACTCATGTGGTCCTTGGAGGCGACCTGGTGACCCCTGTCCTAAATGTTTAAATACAGAGAAATAGGTCATTTTTACATAGGATACAGAGGCTTTCCGTGCGTTGCCTATCAATGACATCATACTCCATTAACGGCTTTATTTTGTAGAAACCATGGAAACAAAAGATACAAACAAATATTTGGAGTATTTGTTTTTCTCCAAATGGTTCAGTGGAAATCCCCGCCCTCCGACCAATTTCATTGGCTGAAGAGACAGTGATCAGGGTTGGGTGTCGGCAATCGTTACTATGATTGACATGACCATGAAATGTTCAGAATCGGTTCTAGGGCGGGATTTCCGCTGAACTGGTTTGGGGGGAAAAAAAAATCACACACTGGATTTGGATACCTTCATTGACCGAAATCGATTTACTGCTAGTACCATGTTTTACCATGACTAATGCCGACCTATTTTACTGCAGTGTGCAACAAGTGTCTCATAGTAGCCTCTGAGCAAACACAGAGTAACACACTCAAATGTATCTAATAGGATAAAACAGCTCTGTGTTACCCTACATACAAATGACCGGAGGAAGAGGAAGTGGCAACTGTGGCTGTGTGTGAAAAGTTCTGCTGTTTTCAAGACGTGTCGCTCTCGTCTCTAATTAGCAATCGCTCCAGCGGCCTCGTTCAGCTCCCACAGCACTCTGTCCTATTCTGCTTCATTAAAATCTCATCCATGAACATGATTTCTGCCCGAGTCTCACCCTGATTATTATTTTTCCGCCGGCTGGGAGATCCAAAAAGCGACGCTTTTTTTTTTTTTTTTTTTTTTTTTTTTTAATAGAATAGGCGACCTCTAGTGGCAAAAAAAATACATAGTGTGCCTTTAATTTAAAACCTTCTGAATAATAATAAAAAAAATAGGTCTGAGATCTGTTGAGCTTAAAGTCGCCATGAAATCAAAATTAACGATTCATATTTTTTATGGGATATTTTATGGAACATCATTTTTTTTATTTTTTTATTTCATGACCACTCGTCGTAATCTTTAACCAAAATTCCCCCCCCCTTACCCTTATAACGACGATTCTCGGACAATTTGCGCCCCGGCGTAAGGGCAGGACAAAACCACGCCTGTCCAACAAACTCGTATGAGATCGCAGCAATTGGCTTACTATGATGATCCAATCAATTCCAGGTTGACCAAATGAAGTCCCACCCCATTTTTCTTGTTTGAGAAGCCATTTTACTTAAGGCTGGCCCACACTAAAAGATTTTTAAAATTTGAGAGACCACAAACATGACGATAAAAAAAGTTTGTTTCATATAGTTAGTGTGTGGAGTGCTGCGATGTGACCACACACTGATTCCATTCACAAACAACCAACTTTGAACATGGGAAATCCTCGCAAAATATCTTGCAGTCAAGTGTGACTTTAGACTTAACAAACATGGCAGACAACTGGAAAGAAGAAATGGTGATAATAGTGTTTCGACTGCTTTTTACAGGAAAAAAAAAGCTTTGATGAAGCTGTGTAATGCTTCCGTCAGCTTGCTTTCTAATTTGGTATAGTTTTGTTACTTGTGACAATCTACAGGGTGCATACACTTTTGTACTCTGGTTCTCCCCACAATCGACCCGCTTATCTTGTAGTGTGTGGGTGCCTTTAGACAAACATCACAAGAAAAGACAATCACAGCTTCAGTTTATTGCAGACTTTGGGACACAGATGATTTTCAAATCATAACCAATTTTCACACTTATGGGAGATCACAGACATAAGCGCAGTTTCAACCAATTTTTAGCATTATAATCCTCCGATTGTACATACTCTTAAGATTCTGCAAGACCACACACCTGTTGAATGTAGTAACATTTTCACAGTGAGACGAGATCTCACGGAGACTTGCGAGATCAAGCGTGACCTGAGAAGCAAAACGAATGGAGGACGTTTTCAGCTGATTCTCCTGGTGTGAGTTTTGTTAAACAAAGGAGAAAAAAAGTATATGTGTGATCTTCTTTCTCAATATTCCACTTTCGTGGCATGTTTGTGGCTGCCAGGTTTCAGCTATAGAAGCGCACAACATCCAGTTCTCTCATTGGCTATCGTGGGTGTCACGTCAGTGGCAGCCCGACCAAGAGATTTAGGATCGTGCCGGCTCTGACACGATCAGGAGCAGTAAAATAATCATAATGAAGCCACACAATTGAGGATTTTTTCGGACAAAGATTTGTTTGCGACATGTGAGCAGGGCTTATTTTCAAACTCTCCAAGTGAGCGCTAATAACTGTTAATAACCGTTTGAGGATCATTTGTTAATAACAAAGCAGACTTTATTAAGTTTTATATGTAGATGTTTTACAGCTTAAAATATTGTTTATTCAGTTTTTGCGAAGGGATAGTCTGTGAGGATTTGAATTCAATCTGAAATGTGCGTAAATGTTTCAGTGTTGCCCTTTAAGTCTTCAAAAAGAGTAAATTTACAATGCCAGTGAGCATAAAAGCAAAGCGTTCTTTTTGTATTTTGTCATTGGAAAAAAAACGAAGATAATATTGGTGGACCTCTGGGGACAAAGTGAAATAAGCATGCTAAGACCCATTTAGAATTTCTATTCATCGGTTCACTTGCTTTAAGAGGCTAAAAGGAAATGTTTCATAGTCTTTTGCTGCTTTACAGGTGTAGAAATCCGAAAGATCACAGACGCCCATACACCATCCAGTCGTACAGTCAACAACACCCTATACTACATTCTGTCGACCTCCACGGCGCCCCTGCTAGATCAGAGTCTCACGGCAGAAGAGCACGAACACCTGGAGTCCAGTCTCAATTACGCCGACCACTGCTTCAGCGGCCACGCCACCATGCATGCCGAGAACCTGTGGCCAGAGCGTCTCACAAACGTAGCTCAGATCCTGCAGCTTGTCAATCTCTGGAACTTGACTTTCCAGAAAAGAGGATGCAAGGTACTTGTTGCCGCAGGCACTCACGGTATGATGCAAGGCATGGTCCTTAGTTTTGGAGGTCTGCAGTTCACCGAAAATCACCTTCAGTTCCAGGCAGACCCAGATGTTCTTCACAACAGCTACTCTTTGAGGGGTATCCATTACAATAAAGACCTCATCAACCTGGCCGTATTGCAGGACGCCGAAGGCAAACCTTTCCTGCACGTGTCCGTCAAGCCTCAGGAGAAACCCGTGAAGCTGTACGCCTGCGAGGCAGGCTGCATGAACGAGCCCGTGGAGCTGACCTCGGAGCTGCGAGGTCACACGTTTCCCGTGATGGTCACCCAGCCCATCACGCCTCTGCTTTATATCTCCACTGATCTCACTCACCTGCAAGACCTGAGGCACACGATGCACGTCAAGGCCATCTTGGCTCACGAGGACCACATGGCCAAACAGTACCCAGGCCTACCCTTCCTCTTCTGGTTCAGTGTGGCATCCCTCATCACGCTTTTCCACCTCTTCCTCTTCAAACTCATCTACAATGAGTACTGTGGGCCTGGAGCCAAGCCGCTCTTCAGGAGTAAGGTATAGACGGTGACGTGAAGACGAGCCATTTTTGGGGGTGGTAACTGTTGGTGTATGTGAATCTCCTCTCCCTTTTTCCTCTCGCTCTTATTTTGTGCAACTCTCAAATTCTGCCTTGCAAGATATTTTTACCTCTGGAAACTTAAGTGACAATAATTGGTTTGGGTAACCCATCAAACTTTCAATCTGCTGTAATTGGAGGGTCGGGTGTGCTGGAAATAGTTGTCTGCAATCTTCAGTTTGGGTGTTCTCTCTCTATGAACTTTTTGATGAGCTGAAAGCACCAGTGCTCTAAAGACACTATTTGGTGAGCTTTGTTTTTTTCCTCATTCAACCTGACACAATTGGAACTGATTTGTGTCCAAGAAAAAAAAAAAAAAGATATTTATTTTTTTTATATCTATATATGGTTTGCTATTCTGCTTTGAATAACTATTCAAACCATTTGAGGAACAATTTTTGAATGTAATTTATCTCTTGATTTTCAGCAGACTTTCCCATCTTTTATATGTAGTTTTACAGCTAAAAAAAAGTTAAATCTCATTCTTTTTTTCCTTTTTTTAATTCGATAGCAGGTGAGGATTTTAATTTTATTTAATCTTAAATTTGTGAGTAAACTTTTCACTGGTGCCTTCAAGTCTTTCTTCTTCCAAGTTGGTTTAATGGGTGTTGTTTCTTTAAAATCTGCTTTCTCCAAAGTCTTTTGTTTACCATGTTTCTTTGGGGGTTTTTTTACATAGGGGTCTCATGTTTTTGTCTAAATGAAAGTGCATTTTGAGCTTTGAGTATCTTGTTGGTATGGTAAAGTGACGCTATTAGTTCTTTGGAAAACATGACCAAATCCATCCGCTTCTTTCATTGATCACATACATCCACCATCCCAGACAATTTCAATACTGATGGCCATTTTGCTGAAATTCTTCATAGCTGTTAACATAAACTGCCAGCATAAAGTTGGCTAAATATCAAAAAACCCATCAAGAACATGTCCAGGCCTGCGTTTCCCAAAAGCATCGTAAGCATAAGTTGATCATAGATCACAATTGCCACCAATGGTCTCTACAATCAACTTAGGTGTACAATGCTTTTGGAAAACACAGTCCAGGTCATTTCACCACATTAAAAAAATAAATAAGAAATTTGTATAAAATGAAACTCTATATGAAGATCATAAACTGCGTTAGTGCCTGCCCATTTTTTTCAGTCGTGTTGGTTCTGGAAGAAATTTTTCCATTAATTTTTCCCATGCATTGTGATTTTTTTAAAAAAAAAAAAAGCTATGAACCAAGACAACCCCATGAAGCATTGCAAATGATGTAAATTAAGCTATGGAGAAATGGAAAACTATTCATTTAATGTTATTTTATATATATATATATATATATATATATATATACACACACACACACGGACAGAGAGAAATATAAGAATTTTGACAGCATAGCGAGACAAATTTTTAGTAACACTTTACAAAAAGCTTCATTAGTTACAGTTAACATGAACTAATAATTTTAAAATAAATTTACTAATACATTATTAAAATATTAACATTAATGCACTTTGAGCTAACATGAACAAACAGTGAACATGGTTAGTTCATGTCAGTTAATACATGAACTATAATGAACCTTAATGTAAAGTGTTACTGTTTTTGTACAGCATCATGAGTCTTTTTTTTTTTAACCACAAATTCAGCTGTTAACAGAATTATAAGTAAAATAATGTGCATGAATGTCTTCAACAAAAGCGTATACCATGAATTGACATGGTAGGTCTGTCTTTGCAGATTCATCAGTTATTGTTACAAATCTTTTTTTTCATATGGAGAAAACGAATGGAGCTTTTACTTCCAGACCTAGATTGTTACACTCTATTAAGTCTCTTATTGAGAGAATCTAAGAAGAATCAATTGACCGTAATGGGAATTACCAAAAACAAAAACAAAAAAAACGGGCTTCTTTTTTGTGATATATGAAAATTAATTGAAGGAGTCTATAGAAGTACATATGGTAAGTGTGTGACTGTGACTGACATTTAATCAACTGAATTTATCACGTCGGTTCCCTTTTTTTTTTTTTTTTTAAGAACACAGCGAGATGGGATGATTTATAAAGCACTATTTGCTTATTATTAAACAGGTATTAATCTCGTAAATGTTTAAATAACAAATATAGTTTTACATGGTCTGATGTATAATTCATATCACTGCTGAATATGCACTGATATTATACACCGTTAAAACTCTGCCAACAGTTAGATAATCAGTAGCTCACAGAAAAATCTCTTTTTTTTGTCCTTTTATTGTTTTGTTCTTATTGTTAATGTTCTGCATTGTTTGCAGTATGCATCGCAAAGATTTTTTCCCCCAAGTTAGATTGAACAAAAGTGATTTTTTTTTTTGTTGTTGTTGTTGCAGTGTTTAATTTGTTTGAATTCTGTTGTTTTTTGATTAAATTAACAATCAAGAGTTAGACAACCTTTTCATTGTGACATTCATTCACATTTTTTTTTTTTTTAAAGGTTTACATAATCTGGGGCCATACAGTGAAACTTTAGTAGTAGTTACTCATCACTAATGTGAAATCAGTGCCTCATCTGAGTGTCATACAGTGTAGTTTCAATGGATCAGTGAGGGTAGTCGTGGCCTAATGGTGAGGGAGTCGGGCTTGTAACCTGAAGGTTGCTGGTTCGATTCCCATGCCGGCAGGAATTGAAGGTAGGGATTGTGAATAAACAGCACTCTCTCCACCTTCGATACCATGACTAAGGTACCCTTGAGCGAGGCATGAAACCCCTAAACGCTTTGGATAAAAATGTAAATGTAATGTAAATGTTCCGGACAATATATGGGGGGAAAAAACAAAATTGCTTGTTTTTGGTTTGAAAAGTCAACTCCGATGAATCAAATCATTTTTCACAGAGTAAACAACATTCTTTTTTTTTATTATTAAATTTAGTATGATACTGATGCTGTCAATACTAATGCATTCTGTGTATTTGACAGCATTTTATAATTAACTTAGCCAATGAGGTAATAGAACCACTGAATGGAAAAAAATGCAACAGGTGTAAAATGTGAGTGTTAAATGCCATGAAAAAAAAATTAATAGTAATAATAAAACATAGATTTAACTTTACTATTCACATCCCTTGGTAGAGATTGTTTTAAAATCCACAAATTATGTTCAGAAAATAACAAAGTTTGCACAAAGAAATCACATCAAATGTATTTTCCACCTTAAACATGCATATTTACACTTTATTTGTTATTTCAACAGGATGATGTTACTGTCTGAAGCCTAATCCAGTGTGCAGAAACATTAAAATGGCTCTATGGATGTCCTCTCAGGATGTAGAAATGTATATATGTTTTTTCCATTTTGCTGTTTGAATTTAATAATGAACATTAGCTAATTTTTGTTGAGGATTATATAAGTTATGGTTAAAATATGAAGATTATTTAGAGGTGCCAAGTCGTGTAAAATAATGAAAAAATATCATCAATTATGAAGGATCCAAACAAGCTTTGTATTAATTCATTCTTTTAGATTATAAACAAGCACAATAATATAATATTAATGGAAAACAAATTCGAATATGCAGCTCCTAAACATGTTCAAACCTCCGTTGCTTTTATGTGAATTCAGCTCAAATATTTTTTAATTGTGATCAAATGGAAGTAGCAATAGATCCAGGTTATCGAAAAATAAATGATGTAGGGCAGTACTTGATTCTACGAATCAGTTGTTGATTGGATATTAAGATCCAAACCTTTGAAGAAGTTAATGGGGCCCATCAACTATTTGGTGACCCATAATCTTCAAAATATCTTCTTTTGTGTTCAGCAGAATAAAGAAACTCAAACAGGTTTGGAACAACTTAAGTGTGAGTAAGTAATGACAGAATTTAAATTTTTGGGTGAACTATCCCTTTAAAAATGAATGCGAGCATGCAGTCGATTGAGTGGGGGGCAAGATTTAAGTGGACGATTATTAGGATTATTAGGAAATTAATCTGTCGCCCAGTAATAGTAAAAATACTGAACCATAGCTGGGATGAGGAAATATTGCTTGTATTCATTTGAACGATCTCTGAATAACACTAAAGACTAAAGTCTCTTTGCTGTATACTTATCAGGCCACCAGCGTTGCGCTCAAATTACATGCAGATGATATTAGTATGTCTGTGTCCTGTTTGTTGTGTGCAATAAACATGGCCTAGGCCTGTTGATTAATGTCCCAAAATGTTTAAAAGAAAATAAATGTGGAATTTCTCTGACTTAGTTTGTCATTCAGCAGATGCTTTTATCTAAGTAACTTTTAGCAACTTAAAGCTTTTTAGACAGTCTCTACTCTGAGACACAATGCTGCTTGTTGGTGGTGTTTGAATTCTCAATCTTTCTGCTAATAATATAAAAAAATATAAACCACCCAGTCGCAAGCTGCATCAAGAAACCGGCATCTGCTTTTGGCCGATAATGGCAAATGACACAGGTTTGTGTACTGCAATCATGCAAGGCTCTTTCTTCTTGTTTTTGTTGTTTTTGTTCAAACTGCAGGGGGGTATTCCAGAAAGCAAGGTTAACTTAGCTTCACATATACCCCGAACTCTCAGTTGATTAACCCAAACCTTGCTTACTCGAGGTATGTTGGTTCCAAAAACACATCAGGGAGTAAGTTTAGCCGACCCAGAGTATGTTCCAGGTTAACACACAAGACCGACGAATCGATGATTCACCATGGAAACAGACGCTGAGAAAAAGTGTGCCGTTCCACTTCTTCTTCTTTTGTTCAATGGCCTTTTACATTACCTATTAGTGCACATCACCACCTATTTGGTGGTTGTGTAATCATTTTTTCAAACTTTTTATTGAATAAGTAATCTTTATTCACTGAGAATAAGAATTGTTTGCTTAATGCTAAATAAGATATCACAAATGTTTTATTCTTATAGAAATTATAGTATAGAAAACGACCTGTTATAAAAAGGAAAAAAGCACATCTTATTTTGTATTTTAAATAAATACATGTATTAGAATATAATAAATATTTAAACATATTAATAGTGCTATCTATATAAACTAAATATAACTATATGTATAAACTAAATGCAACTATATAGAAAATGTCTCTGGTTACGACTGTAACCCTTGTTCCCTGAGAAAGGGAACGAGACACTGCGTCGATAACGACACTTTGGGGAAACGCCCTCAGCGTGACGCGACTGAAGCATGAATGAAACTATTCCAATCCTGATTGGTGTTCCGTCATGACGTAACATGTGACGGCATACACGGAAGCTACAAAGGGACACCGGCACACAACAGAGTTAGCTTTCGCGTTGAAGCAAGCCGCTCCCAGGCATGGAGAGGTGTGGCAACGAGACGCAGCGTCTCGTTCCCTTTCTCAGGGAACAAGGGTTACAGTTGTAACCCAAGACGTTCCCTTTCGAGGGAACTTGCACTGCATCGATAACGACACTTTGGGGAACGGATACCCACTATGCCAGACCGAATCATGCCTGCCCTAGTGTGAAGCGGAACCCGGCACACCTAGGACGAGAGGACTCGTGCACCCGGCGTGGAGGGAAGGTGCAGACTATAAAATCTAATGAAGGTATGCGGGGTGGACCACCCTGCCGCATTGCAGATGTCTTGCAACGGGACCCCTGATAGGAGGGCCCTAGAGGACACCATGCCTCTGGTTGAGTGGGCCCTCAAGGCCATCACTTAGAGGAGCGTGGAAAGCCGCAATGGCAGGCACATACACCTTAAGTGATCAGGGGGAAAAGCATACAGGCGCAGCCTCGGCCACGTCTGTACCATGGCATCCAACCCCAGTGAGGCTGGATGCGTGAGAGAAAACCACAGTGGACAGTGGGTCGTCTCTCGAGACGCAAACGAATCCACTTCCACTGGGCCGAACCTCTCGCATATTGATTTCACCACCTCTGGATGAATTCTCCATTCACCGGGTCTCAACCCCTGCCTCGACAGGACGTCTGCTCCCTGATTCTGGTCCCCGGGGACATACATCGCTCTTAGAGACGACAGTGTCCCCTGGGCCCACAGGAGAATCTGATGCGCCAGTCTGGACTGAGGGCGTGACCTCAGACCCCCCTGAGGGTTCAAATACGAGACCACCGACATATTGTCTGCTCGTACTAGGACATGATGCCCGCAGAGATCTGGGAGAAGGCTCCTCAGAGCTTTGTAGACAGCCAGCATTTCCAGGCAATTTATGTGCCATGAAGAACGCTGGGCCTACCACAGACCTCTCGCAAAACGGCCGTCCATGACCGCGCCCCAGCCAGTAAGCGATGCATCTGTCGAAACGACCTTGCGGCGACATGACGCTCCCAGTACAGGACCATGGGACAGGAACCAAGGTTTCTTCCATATGGACAGGGCACGAAGGCAATGGCGCATGACCCTGATCATACAGAATGGATTCCCTCTCGAGGAAAACCTCTTGGTTTTCAACCACCACTGTAGGGGTCTCATGTACAGAAGGCCAAAAGGAATTACGTTGGACGCAGCTGCCATGAGCCCCAGCAGTCTTTGAAACTGCTTCACAGTGATATCGTGGCCTAGCTTTATCCTGGAAACCATCGCCAGGATAGACTCAATACAATGGGGAGACAATTGTGCCCGCATCGATCTCGAGTCCCATACCACCCCCAGGAACACGGATCTTTGGGCGGGCGACAACACACTCTTCTTGGTGTTGAGTCTCAACCCCAGGCTCTGAATGTGGCCATGGATGACATCTCAATGCCGAACTGCCATCTCTCGAGACTGGACCAGAATAAGCCAGTCGTCGATGTAATTTAGCACACGGATGCCCCGAAGCCTCAATGGTGCTAGGTCTGCATCCATGCACTTGGTGAAAGTGCGAGGGGAGAGAGCTAGGCCAAACGGAAGAACCCAATATTGGAATGCTTCGCCCCCAAAAGAGAACCTCAGGAACTTCCTGTGAGAAGGAAACGTATGCGTCCTTTAAGTCTATCGTGACAAACCAGTCCTCGGATCTGATCTGACTCACGATGACGGGATTAGTGAGCATCTTGAACCTCAGAGAACCTGAATCTCTCGAACCTGAATCTCCTCAGAGAACGATTCAAATGCCGCAGATCTAAAATTGGACGCAACCCCCCCCTCCATCCTTCTTGGGAACTATGAAGTACCGGCTGTAGAAACCGGACTCCCTGTCTGGTCGAGGAACACGTTCTATGGCCTCCTTTACCAACAAAGAGTGAACTTCCTGTTTCATCAGCTGACCCTGCTCTCGGTGCACCACAGTCCAGACCACCCCATTGAACTTCGGGGGGTGACAGCCGAACTGCAGTCTGTACCCCTTTTCTACTGTACGCAGGGCCCATGGAGATTCGGGAGGCACCGCCATGCATCGATATAATCTACTAAGGGAATCAGCCTCTCGAGGCTGACCTCGGGTGTTCTTTGAGTATCGTTGACGACCCTCTGGAGCGGAATACCAGCAGGAAAAGGTTGAAAACGATTTTCTGTGTGCGGACGCTGTAGCTGGCAGGCTGCAAGCCCCTGGGGCGGACACTGCAGCATGCGTTCGCTGGAAATCGATGTGGCTCCAAACGCACTGGACGGCGGGGTTCCAACATCGATTTCCTGAGGGTTCTGAGGTGGAATCGACCTCGGTCACTTCAACCCCAGGGGGGAAACCCTCAGCGGGCCAGTGAAAGCTAGGACCTCTTTCCTGAAGCCTTCCTCGCCTGAAGGACGGTCCTCAAATCGACCTTCGGCTCGGCGGGCCTCGGGCGAGAGCGTCGCCTCTGTTGCCAAGCTCCCTGCGGAGGGGCTCTAGAAGCAACTCTCTCTTTTTGTACCTGCCGGTACGAGGAGCTCGATGACGGTTGGGGATGCTGACCTGGAGCAGCCTTCCCCAATCTAGAGCGACGAGGGAAATACTGCTTGAAAGCTGCGGACTGCTTACTCGCCTCCTGAAACCTGTCAATGACCGTGGTGACAGTGTCGACGAACAGGCCAGAAGGCGATATCGGGGCATCCAAAAGAAATGCCCTGTCCTTCTCCTTCATCCCTGACAAATTCAGCCACAGATATCTCTCCGTGGCCACCATGGAACGACCGATGGCACGGGCCGTTTCCATAGTAACACGGAGAGACAAATCTGTAGCTTTCCGCAGCTCAGCAATATCTTCTGGAGCTGGTCCCTCGCCCTCATCCAAATCTTTCAAAATATCAGCCTGGTACGCCTGCATAATCGCCATCGTATGCAGACGCACCAGCACGACCAACAGAGAAGATGTGTCACAACA
This sequence comes from Opsariichthys bidens, assembly GCA_037194245.1. Classification (NCBI taxonomy): domain Eukaryota; kingdom Metazoa; phylum Chordata; class Actinopteri; order Cypriniformes; family Xenocyprididae; genus Opsariichthys; species Opsariichthys bidens. The sequence goes on along the minus strand of CM074315.1, from coordinate 6,453,962 downwards.
CAGTTTGGAAGGCAGTACCGGGGCTTTAAGAGACGGTGCAACGTCAGGGGAGAGGTAACTTGCTAACGCCTCCTCCACCCAAGGCATCGCCCCATAACCGTGCTCACGGGCTCCAATAATATTGCTATAATCTAACACAGGCGGGTTAGAAAGCCGTGCAGAGTACGGTTTGTTCCATGACTTACACTACTCATTATGTAAATCAGGAAAAAATGGTAAGCCCCTGCGGTGAGGCTGGGACCTGTGCTGCAGGAAGCTTTCATCAAGTTTGCTTTTAACTAGCACTTCCTGCCTTTCTTGCGGCCAGTTAATATTTAATTTGGTCACAGCACGAGTCAGCACGTCAACCAACTCCTCTCGTGTGGGTGATATATGCAGTGGCGCGCTCTCTGTGATCTCACCGGCTGAGCATGTCTAAATCCTCAGACTCAGACAGCTCAAGCATCAGGTCCTCTTCCCATGCGGAAGAAGCCGCGGGGCGGGCTTCCACACGGGGAGTGAGATCATCGGAACTGTCAGAGGAGGATAGAGAAAATGCCGCAGCAGTCTCGCGTTCTCCCTACAGATCCATTTGCGAGCCCCACGATCTAAGCCGCCGCGCCGCCTCTGTGGACGCGGGACTCGAACCGCGGGGCGTGCAAGCCTGGCCGGCCTCATCAAACACAGCCAGGCGGGAACGCAGCACTCTGATCAGCAGTGCTTCACAGTCCACACAGGCAGCTCCCTCGAGAGTTGCCCGGGCGTGCTGTGCTCCCAAACAATAAACGCATAGCTGATGTGCGTCCCCACCCGTTATAAACCTCGGGCAGGGATGCACACACTGCTTGAATTGCCCACTCGCCATATTGACAGAAAACGTGCTTGTGACAAACAACACCAAATAGGACAAACAGTAACACAGAGCGCTTGCTGAAGAGCGAAAAGCTAACACTGTTGTGTGCCGGCGTCCCTTTGTAGCTTCCATGTATGCCGTCACGTTACGTCATGACGCAACACCAATCAGGATTGGAATAGTTTCATTCATGCTTCAGATGCGTCACGCTTAGGTTTCCCCAAAGTGTCGTTATTGACGCAGTGCGAGTTCCCTCGAGAGGGAACTTGGTTACATTAATATAAGTACATTAATTAAATAACACATCTGAATACCTCTTACAGTTTTTCTTGATTATTTGCACACATTTTCTGAAAGAATGCCTCATACTCTCAGAACTCTACACACAAATCAAAAAACACACACACAATTGGCAAAACCCGCTTTTCTTAGCTCGTTAAAATTACAAACGACTTACTTCTAGCTTCTGACAAAGGCTGTGTCTCAGTACTAGTGTCACATGATCTCAGTGCTACATTTGACACTATAGATCATAAAATACTCCAAGACCGACTACAAAATTACACTGGTATTCAGGGACAGGCATTACGGTGGTTTAGATCATACCTATCAGACCGACACAATTTTGTCTATTTAAACGGGGAAAAATCTAAGATAACAATTGTAAACTATGGAGTGCCACAAGGATCGGTGTTAGGCCCTCTACTATTTTCAATATACATGCTGCCACTCGGCAATATTATAAGAAAGCATGGAATTAGTTTCCTTTGCTATGCCGATGATATTCAGTTATATATTTCATCACGACCAGATGAAATCTCTAAATTTTCCAAACTGACAGAGTGTGTTAAAGATGTAAATCATTGGATAACTAGTAATTTTCTTCTATTAAATTCAGATAAAACTGAAGTATTACTCATTGGACCAAAGACCTGTACACAGAATCTCTCAGACGACAGTCTGCATTTAGAAGGACGTTCTGTTACTCCATCCTCGACAGTTAAAGACCTGGGTGTTATATTAGACTGCAACTTGTCCTTTGACAATCAAATTTCATATGTTACAAAAAAGCCTTTTTCCATCTCAGAAACATTGCCAAGATACGGAATCTGTTCTCTATTTCTGATGCAGAAAAGTTAATTCATGCTTTCTTGACGTCTTGACTAGATTATTCTAATGCATTATTAGCTGGTTGTCCTGCTTCCTCAATAAACAAGCTACAATTAGAACAAAAATGCAGCTGCTAGAGTTCTTACCAGGTCAAGAAAATATGATCATATAACACCAATTTTATCTTCTCTGCACTGGTTACCCATTAAGTTCCGTATTGATTATAAAGTATTGCTAATGACCTTTAAGGCTCTAAATGGTTTAGCTCCTGCGTACTTAACCGATCTTCTATCGCCCTACAACCCGTCACGCTCTTTAAGATCACAAAATCAGGAAATCATGCCAGCCATATAGGGTAAGTCAATACTTGGTGAAAGGAAAATTTACTAGAAACATTTAGATAAAATAACTGATTTTTATCTTGCAGTCAAGAAGAGATTTCCAAATGTGTCTGTCCAAAGTGGCTTTGAGGATTTGAACTGGTGAAACTGAGACTTCTTGAAAGCAAAAAAGTTACATTTGCACATATTAAGTATTTTCCTTGCTGATTTTTATTCAAATGTTCACGTGTTAGAGACAACAAAATAAAAGTATAGTTTTTTGGCCATTTTTTGTATATTTTAACATATATATTTTTACCGTATAGGTCAGTTTGACAACACGTGCTGCAAATCGTCACAACACATGCAAACACAGAAATGCGCTCCAAATGGTACAAACCACAACGGAAATGTTTCAAGGGGACCCCAAAATTGACGAACCCTACTAGGACCTGCTTATTATTTGTGTCCAAAACCAGTTCAACTCACCAGTTCACTCATTCACTAATCATTTGAGTGTTCACAATCATAAAATACTATAAAATCTGCAAACATAAATAAACACACATTAACAAGTGTGCATTATTTCATGTACTTATTATTTTTAATAAAGTGTTTTTTAAGTTTGCTAGAAACTCACGCTCACACATGACGTGGTCGAGCGCCCACAGTTGGCCGTTACATTAGTACGCTACAGATGATTGACGGATATTTTTAAATCATCCACTATATTATCATCTCTTAAAGTTTAATGAGTTAAAACACTGTTATTTTTGATATGGAACAGTATCATATTTAAAATATTGTATTTTTAAAGAAGTTTAAACAATAAATAGCGTATATAGTGTCTCTTTGGTGTGTCGTGACAGATCTCTAGCTCCTTCAAGCGGCTCGTGAAGCGATCATCTCTTCATACTAGTTCATTTATAGCATCAAATAAGCATGAATGAACATCAGAAGGAATGTTGTTTCAAGCGCGGAAAGACGTGAGTACACACAATTTTTTCAAGTTCAAGTTCACCAACGTTAATCTACTAACTCCCCTGACTGCTTCTGATTGCATATCGATCCAGCAGCCAGCGAAGGGTCAATTGGAGCAATAACCAGGCACCAAAAATAAGTTTGCACCACAAAACAATAGAGACAATACACTTGAATGGATGCTTAGAAGATGGCAATAAACATCAGTTAGAATTTAAAGTCTTCTCAAAATAAAATTGGAAGATTTAAGATTTGAAATATAACACAGTCAGACATGAAGTCTGTTTTGGATTTGGTGGATTTGTTTGTGGATTACGGAGTCTCCTAGTTCCACCAGTTTCAATGCGCAGCCTTCCCTTCAACGTCTTTTTTACCTTAGGGAGTCATGGCTTGTTCTGGTTTTCCCAAACTCGCTGAGTCCTCTCGCCAGTAGCCACAATTTTTAAGAAGCAATTTAAAAGCCATATTTTATCGGTAGCAGTTGTGTCGGAGGGATTTGATGTACCCTATTTTTTGTGCACTTATCTATAGACCCCCCAACTATACTGAGCTTTTCTTGAAGGAATTCTCTGATTTCTTAGCTACAGTTGTGCCTAATGCTGACAGACTCTTGATTCTTGGTGATTTTAATCTTGTGTGTTTCCCTGATAAGCCATTAGTCTCTGAATTTTTTACAAATAATTGATTCTTTTAACCTTTCTCAATCTGTAATAGGCGCTACATATGAAAAAGCCCATACACTTAATTTGATACTGTCCTTTGGATTTCCGTTACAAATTGTTCAGATTGAAGATTGTTACTTTTCTGACCATAAGCCAATACTCTTTCACAGGATAAGATAAAACAGTATTAAACATTCTTCTCCGAGTTACTATATCCGCCCTCTTAACTCAGATGCATTCATACGATTCCCTGATGCCTTTGCCTCTTCTCAATTTGCTATTTCTTTTGAATTATCTTCCTCTGATATGGGCCTTTAAGAGTTAACCTCTTACTTTAATTCCACCTGTGTTAATACTTTGGATTCTATTGCGCCGTCCAAATTGAAACACCCAAAAGCCTAGGCTAAACAGTGAAATTAAAGCATTAAGACAAAAAATGCAGGCAGGCAGAGAGTAAATGGAAACAAAATAAATTGCAAGTATCTTATGAAATCTTGAGAGACAAGGTCTTATAAACAATCCGTTAAGATTGCTAGATCTTCATATTTTTCCAATCTGATTTCTAGTAATGCTGGTAGACCTAAAATTTTATTTAGTACTATTAACAAGGTTCTAAATCCGGCTACTACTACATTTCCTGAGGCAGCATCTGCAGTTTGCAATGATTTTTTAGAAGTTTTTTATTCAAAATATTTGCTCAAACATTTCAAATTCTGGAAATGTATCTCTTTCCGATTATTGTAACATAGCTACAATAAGGCGGAGGGTGGTGATGCATGAGTTGAAGGTAAAAAAGGCCAAGCAGGGCCGCCTCATTGCAAGGGCCACCTCATTGCAAAGGCCGCCATCTCCAAGGTCCTGGGTGAGTTTTCGCCTCCCATCGCCTCTCGCCTCGGTATACCGCTCGCTCCTTAACTCTATACTCTCTTTTCCAAAGTCCGCGAAGGCCTCCGGGCCGAAGAAGGCCGGAACGGCTCGCAAGCGCCCATCCAAGCCGACACTCGCTGCCAGCCCGTAGCCCTCCGGCAGCCCTCTGCAGATGGGAGAGGCGCCACAGGCCAGGGAGTCCACTTTGGTGAGTCAGTCTTTTTCATGGGTCCGTTTAACCATTTGTCAAGTCTCCTTTATTTATGTAGCGCTTTTTACAATTTAAATTGTGGCAAAGCAGCTTTACATTAATAATTGGCAAATAATATCTCCAAAGAAAATGGTGTCATTGTCCAGTTTATTCTATATAGTACTGATTCATTCCGCTGTAAAGATCAATATTTATTAGTCTATATAATTTATGTATATCAGCACTGGAGAAAACAGTGACGTAATCGTCCAGCTCAGCTCAGTTCACATACAACGGCGCCAATGCAGGCATATCAAAAACACTGCTGAATACCAAGCAAGTGTCCCCAACTTAAGCAAGCCAAAGGCAACAGTGGCAAGGAACCAAAACTCCAACAAATGGAGAAAAAAACCTTGGGAGAAACCAGGCTTAGTCGGGGGGCCACTTCTCCTCTGGCCAACAGTGAACACTTGTCCGATACTCAGGCAGAGTTACAGGTCATTAAAATCAATCACCGTCAGCCTGTCGCCCTCCAGTAGCCCTCTGCAGATGGGAGAGGCGGCACAGGCCAGGGAGTCCGCTTTGCTGAGTCAGTCATCTTTGTGGGTCTGTTTAACCGTTTGTGTAACCGATAGGGCGCGTTCGCTGACTATTTTTGCCTTTCTCTTTCTTTGCAGAAAGGACCCAGCCTGGCGAAGCGGTGGCAGAAGATTGGCACTACCCTCAAGTGGAGGTTCCCGCAGGCGAATCCATCTCCCGCATGCATGCATCCAAGCCGATGCCCACTGCCAGCCCGCCGACCTCCACCAGCCAGTCGCCCTCTGTGGACAGGAGAGGCGCCACAGGCCAAGGAGTCCGCTTAGGTGAGTCAGTCTTTTTTGTCGGTCCGTTTAACCAGTTGTGTGACTGGTAGGCCGTGTTCGCTGACTATTTTTGTCATTCTCTTTCTTTGCAGGAGGGACCCAACCTGGCGAAGCAGCGGCAGAAGATTGGCACTCTCCTCAAGTGGAGGTTCCCACAGGCCAATCCACCTTCCGCACCGCAAGCACCCGTCTAAGCCACCGCCCGCCCGCCAACCTCCACTAGCCATTCGCCCTCCGTGGACAGGAGAGGCGCCACAGGCCAGGGAGTCCGCTTAGGTGAGTCAGTCTTTTTTGTGGGTCCATTTAACCGTTTGTGTGACCGGTAGGGCACGTTCGCTGAGTATTTTTGCCTTTCTCTTTCTTTGCAGGAGGGACCCAGCCTGGTGAAGTGGCAGCAGAAGATTGGCACTCCCCTCAAGCTGAGGTTCCCACAGGCGAAGCCATCTCCCACTAGTGCCCGTCCAAGCCGACACCCACCGCCAGCCCGCCGACTTCCACCAGCCAGTCGCTATCCGCGGACGGGAGAGGTGCCACAGGCCAGGGAGTCCGCTTTGGTGAGACAGTCTTTTTCGTGGGTCCGTTTAACTGTTTATGTGACCGGTAGGGCGCATTCGCTGACTATTTTTGCCTCTCTCTTTCTTCGCAGGAGGGACCCAGCCTGGCGAAGCGGTGGCAGAAGATCGGCACTCCCCTCAAGCTGAGATTTCCGCAGGCGAAGCCGTCTCCCACAAGTGCCCGTCCAAGCCGACACCCACCGCCAGCCCGCTGACCTCCACCATCCAGTCGCCCTCTGTGGACGGGAGAGGCGCCACAGGCCAGGGAGTCCGCTTAGGTGAGTCCGTCTTTTTGTCTGTCCATTTAACCGGTTGTGTGACCAGTAGGGCGCGTTCGCTGACTATTTTTGCCTTTCTCTTTCTTTGTAGGAGGGACCCAGCCTGGCAAAGCGGTGGCAGAAGATTGGCACTCCCCTCAAGCTGATATTTCCGCAGGCGAAGCCGTCTCCCACAAGTGCCCGTCCAAGCCGACACCCACCGCCAGCCCGCTGACCTCCACCAGCCATTCGCTATCCGTGGACGGGAGAGCCGTCACAGGCCAGAGAGTCCGCTTTGAAGAAGTCTGAAACGGTCCGCAAGTACCCGTCCAAGCCAATACTCGCCGCCAGCCCGTTGCCCTCCGGTAGCTCTCTGCAGATGGGAGAGGCGCCAGAGGGCAGGGAGTCTGCGTTGGTGAGTCAGTCTTTTTTGTGGGTCCGTTTAACCGTTTGTGTGACCAGTAGGGCGTGTTCGCTGATCATTTTTTCCTTTCTCTTTCTTTGCAAGAGGGACCTAGCCTGACGAAGTGGTGGCAGAAGATTGATACTCCCCTCAAGCGGAGATTCCCGCAGGCAAAGCCGTCTCCCACAAGAGCCCGTCCAAGCCGATGCCCCCGCCAGCCCGCCAACCTCCACTAGCCAGTCGCCCTCCATGGACAGGAGAGGCGCCACAAGCCAGGGAGTCCACTTTGAAGAAGGCCGGAACAATTTAAAATACTGAAACCAGTTGTGGAGACAGACATTGTCCAATTCAAGCCGCTTCTCTGGGCTTCTTTGCAGGAGAGAGCAGAGTAATTTGCAGCATTCTGTGAAGAAAGATAAGAGAAGTCCTTAAGCATCACACCCGCTCTCTTTGATTAAGAGTCTAAGCTGAAAGATCGAAATGTTACTGCATTACCCACACAACCAATTTTGTTTTTTTACTTTGTTCTATTTTGTGTGATTTAGAAGTACAAGTATTCTTGGCTGAAATGAAGATCTCACCCTGTGACAAGCCATCTTCGGTCCAGATGTTCTCATTGAGCTCGTCCAAGTCTTCTGACTCAGGAAATGTCCCACACAGCATTGTAAACAAGAGTATTCCAAGCGACCAAACTGTCGCTGGTTCCCCGTGATACTCTCCGTTTATCTCATACTCTGGGGGGCAGTACTGTTTTGTGCCTGGAAGAGAATTTTGTCTGATTTGTAAGTTTGTATTAAAGCAACATTTTTTCTAGGTATAGGGTTAAGGGTCATTAGCATGCAAGAAATTATTTGTTTGTAATCAAAGCCCTCAACTTTTCACCAAATTTTGAGACCCAGCTTATAGATTTGAGGGATAATACATACCAGAAAAGGACGTGTATCCCGCATCGGTCAGGATTTCACCACACCCAAAGTCGATCAGTTTTACTTCCAGGGTGTCTGGGTTAATCAGGAGGTTTTCCAGCTTGATGTCGCGGTGCAGCACTCCACGTTGGCAGCATGTTTGAGCTGCGAGTGTTGCTTGCTGCATGATGACCGATGCTACGTCCTCTTCGATGGTGCCTTGATGACGGTCTAGAAATTCAATCAAGTTCTCACAGTGTGGAGGCCGCTCTAGAACCATAATGTATCGTTCAGGCTCCTCATCCCAGTCCAGAAGCTGGATGATCTGGGGAACCCTGGGGCCTTTGTTGGCCAGCATTAGCAGACCGATCTCCTGTGGAACGGGTTCAGGACAGCCCTCCTAGAGGAAGACATTTATCTTATATGGAGAAAGGATGTAGACCAGTCCTGAACTACTGGCAATAGCAGCTTGTCTATTGAAAAATTGACTGAGAAAAAACAGAGTACTTACAATGTCCATCCATTCTATACCCGCATTGTCAGCGAATTTCAGCGCCACCTGATCAACAAAACAAAAAATGGATTTGTGTTAGAATAATTTAAAATTAATAAGTGTGAATAGTTTGTATCATTTCAGTCATTAACCTGGAACAGACATGTTCATTTTCAGTCATTTAAATTCTAGGCATGTAAAGCATGTCTATTAATCTAAACAGGTCTGACAGGTCAAGTAGTGAACATAAGATACACAAAGAATGCTTGAAAAGAAGAGAGTGATTTGAGTGTAAGACTGGGCAAGAACACTTTGATAAAGAAATATTGTAAGTAAAATAAGTGATACCTCAAGACCATCTGTCAACCGCATCCCTTCATAAACGCTTCCAAAGCCTCCTTCACCGAGCTTCCTGCCAATCTCATAGCTACATGAATTGATGTCTGTTGAGAGGAAAACAAAAGGAGTCGTCATGAAAACTGCTTTGTGCCTGAGTAAAGGTAGACATTGTATCAAACGTGTGTTTGTCTTGTGTTATGTTGGAGTTATGACAATAAACCTACCAATAATCTCCTTTTCCTCATGCTGACCATTAAAATACTGAAACCAGTTGTGGAGACAGACATTGTCCAATTCAAGCCGCTTCTCTGGGCTTCTTTGCAGGAGAGAGCAGAGTAAATCGCAGCATTCTGTGAAGAAAGACAAGAGAAGTCCTTAAGCATCACACCCGCTCTCTTTGATTAAGAGTCTAAGCTGAAAGATCGAAATGTTACTGCATTACCAACACAACCAATTTTGTTTTTTTACTTTGTTCTATTTTGTGTGATTTAGAAGTACAAGTATTCTTGGCTGAAATGAAGATCTCACCCTGTGACAAGCCATCTTCGGTCCAGATGTTCTCATTGAGCTTGTCCAAGTCTTCTGACTCAGGAAATGTCCCACACAGCATTGTAAACAAGAGTATCCCAAGCGACCAAACTGTCGCTGGTTCCCCGTGATACTCTCCGTTTATCTCATACTCTCTGGGGGGCAGTACTCATTTGTGCCTGGAAGAGAGATTTTGTCCGATTTGTAGGTTTGTATTAAAGCAACATTTTTTCTAGGTATAGGGTTAAGGGTCATTAGCATGCAAGAAATTATTTGTTGCTATTCATTCACAATGGTGGATCCCATTACATGATGCTTTGTAATCAAAGCCCTCAACTTTTCACCAAATTTTGAGACCCAGCTTATAGATTTGAGTGATAATACATACCAGAAAAGGACGTGTATCCCGCATCGGTCAGGATTTCACCACACCCAAAGTCGATAAGTTTTACTTCCAGGGTGTCTGGGTTAATCAGGAGGTTTTCCAGCTTGATGTCGCGGTGCAGCACTCCACGTTGGCAGCATGTTTGAGCTGCGAGTGTTGCCTGCTGCATGATGACCGATGCTACGTCCTCTTCGATGGTGCCTTGTTGTTGACGGTCTAGAAATTCAATCAAGTCCTCACAGTGTGGAGGCCGCTCTAGAACCATAATATATCCTTCAGGCTCCTCATCCCAGTCCAGAAGCTGGATGATCTGGGGAACCCTGGGGCCTTTGTTGGCCAGCATTAGCAGACCGATCTCCTGTGGAACGGGTTCAGGACAGCCCTCCTAGAGGAAAGACATTTATCTTATATGGAGAAAGGATGTAGACCAGTCCTGAACTACTGGCAATAGCAGCTTGTCTATTGAAAAATTGACTGAGGGAAACAGAGTACTTACAATGTCCATCCATTCTATACCCGCATTGTCAGCGAATTTCAGCGCCACCTGATCAACAAAACAAAAAATGGATTTGTGTTAGAATTATTTACAATTAATAAGTGTTAATAGTTTGTATCATTTCAGTCATTAGCCTGGAACAGACATGTTCAGTTTCATTAATTTAAATTCTAGACATGTAAAGCATGTCTATTAATCTAAACAGGTCTGACAGGTCAAGTAGTGAACATAAGATACACAAAGAATGCTTGAAAAGAAGAGAGTGATTTGAGTATAAGACAGGGCAAGAACACTTTGATAAAGAAATATTGTAAGTAAAATAAGTGATACCTCAAGGCCATCTGTCAACCGCATCCCTTCATAAACGCTTCCAAAGCCTCCTTCACCGAGCTTCCTGCCGATCTCATAGCTACATGAATTGATGTCTGTTGAGAGGAAAACAAAAGGAGTCGTCATGAAAACTGCTTTGTGCCTGAGTAAAGGTAGATATTGTATCAAACGTGTGTTTGTCTTGTGTTATGTTGGAGTTATGACAATAAACCTACCAATAATCTCCTTTTCCTCATGTTGACCATTAAAATACTGAAACCAGTTGTGGAGACAGACATTGTCCAATTCAAGCCGCTTCTCTGGGCTTCTTTGCAGGAGAGAGCAGAGTAATTTGCAGCATTCTGTGAAGAAAGGTAAGAGAAGTCCTTAAGCATCACACCCGCTCTCTTTGATTAAGAGTCTAAGTTGAAAGATCGAAATGTTACTGCATTACCCACACAACTAATTTTGTTTTTTTTACTTTGTTCTATTTTGTGTGATTTAGAAGTACAAGTATTCTTGGCTGAAATGAAGATCTCACCCTGTGACAAGCCATCTTTGGTCCAGATGTTCTCATTGAGCTCGTCCAAGTCTTCTGACTCAGGAAATGTCCCACACAGCAGTGTAAACAAGAGTATCCCAAGCGACCAAACTGTCGCTGGTTCCCCGTGATACTCTCCGTTTATCTCATACTCTGGGGGGCAGTACTCTTTTGTGCCTGGAAGAGAATTTTGTCCGATTTGTAAGTTTGTATTAAAGCAACATTTTTTCTAGGTATAGGGTTAAGGGTCATTAGCATGCAAGAAATTATTTGTTGCTATTCATTCACAATGGTGGATCCCATTATATGATGCTTTGTAATCAAAGCCCTCAACTTATCACCAAATTTTGAGACCCAGCTTATAGATTCGAGGGATAATACATACCAGCAAAGGATGTGTATCCCGCATCGGTCAGGATTTCACCACACGCAAAGTCGATCAGTTTTACTTCCAGGGTGTCTGGGTTAATCAGGAGGTTTTCCAGCTTGATGTTGCGGTGCAGCACTCCACGTTGGCAGCATGTTTGAGCTGCGAGTGTTGCCTGCTGCATGATGACCGATGCTACGTCCTCTTCGATGGTGCCTTGATGACGGTCTAGAAATTCAATCAAGTCCTCACAGTGTGGAGGCCGCTCTAGAACCATAATATATCGTTCAGGCTCCTCATCCCAGTCCAGAAGCTGGATGATCTGGGGAACCCTGGGGCCTTTGTTGGCCAGCATTAGCAGACCGATCTCCTGTGGAACGGGTTCAGGACAGCCCTCCTAGAGGAAAGACATTTATCTTATATGGAGAAAGGATGTAGACCAGTCCTGAACTACTGGCAATAGCAGCTTGTCTATTGAAAAACTGACTGAGAGAAACAGAGTACTTACAATGTCCATCCATTCTATACCCGCATTGTCAGCGAATTTCAGCGCCACCTGATCAACAAAACAAAAAATGGATTTGCGTTAGAATTATTTACAATTAATAAGTGTGAATAGTTCGTATCATTTCAGTCATTAACCTGGAACAGACATGTTCAGTTTCATTAATTTAAATTCTAGGTAGAGCATGTCTATTAATCTAAACAGGTCTGACAGGTCAAGTAGTGAACACTAGTGATACACTAAGGAGAGTGAGACAAGTGTAAACCAGAGCAAGAACAATTCATCTAAAAGATTTAAGGATAATAAGTGATACCTTAAAGCCATCTGTCAAGCGAATCCCCGCATAAACATTTCCTCCTTCACCGAGCTTCCTGACAATTTCATAGCTCTCTGAATTGACATCTAAGAGAAAAATAGATGTGACATGAGTAAAGACAGATATTATATCAAAAGTTTGCCTGTATTGTGTAATGTTGGAGTCATGACAGTCAATTTACCAATAATCTCATAATCCTTCAGTTGATTTAACTGAGGTGATACGGTGTCCTCCGTCGGTCTGTCTGATGCACGGGGGACGTCGACTCTACAGTCTGATATTGCACAGACTGTAGCTTGAGGGACATCGTCCATACAGTCTGATATCGCACAGGCTGTAATTTGAAAGACATCGTCCCTACAGTCTGATATCGCATAGACTGTAATTTGAGGGATATCATCCCTACAGTCTGATATCGCACAGACTGTTGCTTGAGGGACATCGTCCCTACAGTCTGATATCGCACAGACTGTAGCTTGAGAGACATCGTCCCTACAGTCTGATATCGCACAGACTGTAATTTGAGGGACATCGTCCCTACAGTCTGATATCGCACAGACTGTAATTTGAGGGATATCATCCCTACAGTCTGATATCGCACAGACTGTTGCTTGAGAGACATCGTCCCTACAGTCTGATATCGCACAGACTGTAATTTGAGGGATATCATCCCTACAGTCTGATATCGCACAGACTGTTGCTTGAGGGACATCGTCCCTACAGTCTGATATCGCACAGACTGTTGCTTGAGGGACATCGTCCCTACAGTCTGATATCGCACAGACTGTTGCTTGAGGGACATCGTCCCTACAGTCTGATATCGCACAGACTGTTGCTTGAGGGACATCGTCCCTACAGTCTGATATCGCATAGACTGTAATTTGAGGGACATCGTCCCTACAGTCTGATATCGCACAGACTGTTGCTTGAGGGACATCGTCCCTACAGTCTGATATCGCACAGACTGTAGCTTGAGGGACATCGTCCCTACAGTCTGATATCGCACAGACTGTAGCTTGAGAGACATCGTCCCTACAGTCTGATATCGCATAGACTGTAATTTGAGGGACATCGTCCCTACAGTCTGATATCGCATAGACTGTAATTTGAGGGACATCGTCCCTACAGTCTGATATCGCACAGACTGTTGCTTGAGGGACATTGTCCCTACAGTCTGATATTGCACAGACTGTTGCTTGAGGGACATCGACACAACAGTCTGATATCGCACAGACTGTTGCTTGAGGGACATCGTCCCTACAGTCTGATATCGCACAGACTGTTGCTTGAGGGACATCGTCCCTACAGTCTGATATCGCACAGACTGTTGCTTGAGGGACATCGTCCCTACAGTCTGATATCGCACAGACTGTTGCTTGAGGGACATCGTCCCTACAGTCTGATATCGCATAGACTGTAATTTGAGGGACATCGTCCCTACAGTCTGATATCGCAGAGACTGTTGCTTGAGGGACATCGTCCCTACAGTCTGATATCGCATAGACTGTAATTTGAGGGACATCGTCCCTACAGTCTGATATCGCATAGACTGTAATTTGAGGGACATCGTCCCTACAGTCTGATATCGCACAGACTGTTGCTTGAGGGACATCGTCCCTACAGTCTGATATTGCACAGACTGTTGCTTGAGGGACATCGACACAACAGTCAGCCACATCAAAGCCTGGAGCTGAAGTGGTACTGACTGGACCTTGTGTGACATCGACTCTACAGTCTGAAATGGCATAGACTGGGACATGGGGGATGTCCACACAGTCACCCGCTACAAAGACTGGAACTCGAGGGACATTCGCTCTATAGTCGGCCACATCACGGACTCTGTAGTCGGATGTGGCACAGACTGTAGCTTGGGGTATGTCAACACTCAAGTCAGTTGCCAAACAGACTGGAGTTTGTAGGATAAAGGCTGAGTAGACACAGCTCAAAGAGTTGAGGACGTCGGCACTCCATGAATCTCCGACCAAATCCTGGAAAACGTCGTCACTCCACTCGTCACTGATTTCAGCATGACCAGGTTCCTCCGCGATGGGGAGGACTTCAGGCTCACTGGTGCTGGTGACATGCTGAGAAGTCTGATCTAAAGAGAGAAATGATTTCACCAAAAAATGGTTTTAATGAAATATTATTAATAAAACATTGCATAAACATATATATTACTGCAACTAAGCTTGCTGTAAATTATGAAGAGAGTTTTTGGGGCAAAAGTTACTGCGTTTTGAGTTAGTTACTTTGTATGAAAAGTATAACGTTACATTACTTTGGTGTTACTTTTTCTCACCTGGGCTGGGCTTGCGTTTTTGTTTTTTAAAAATAACAAACAAAAATTTATTTTTGGTGAATCTTTTACGAACCTACGGAGCCCCAGACATGACATGCAGGAAAAAAAAAATATTAGGCTAAATCGTGCGCACAATTTAATTTTTTTCTTGGATATCATGTACAGGGCTCCGTATCTTTAGACCTTGTCTCACCAAAAGTGAAATGAATAAGCCTCAGGTTGAAGGAAATGCATATTTATGCCTGTACAGTAGAACAAGCACAGCTCAAACAAACCTTTCAGCTGTGCTGACATTGTGGATTAAATAAGAATAGAAAACGAGAAGGAAGGTCAACAATCTTATTTCTAAATCGACCTCTAAAGTAATCTTTGCTTATTAGTATAATTGAATTAGATCATTGAAGGTCAGCAGCAAAGCAAAGAGATTAAATACGTAAAAAAATATTTTTATGTAATTTGAAAGTTAATTATTACATTTCTGTAAATTTCTGAAATTGCATTTCACTGTTTTTATTAATTTTGAGGAATTCTGAATGTTTTCGTGCAAGTGAGACGAGTAAATGCATGCTCACATTTAGTCTAGATTCAAATGTAGAATTCATTAATATAGCATCTGATTAGCACAACTAACAACATCTTCATTTTCAGCCAATTAATTTGTCCTACTGGTTAAAGTCACCCGGCATAATTATTACTCTATTATTACGCAATTTCACCTTGTTAGGACTTGTTAAGGCAGCATAGAAACTTTAATAAAAATCTGAGGTAATACATTTTAATGTCTGTTTAAATGCATTTACACATCTGTCATCGAAATCTCCATTATATGTCAAGTATATCATGTTTCTGAATTCTGTGGTAAAATTTTCAGTTCGCGGTTGTGCATTATTTATTAATAATCCAAAATCACACTTTAAGAAATTAAACTTCACAGAAATATATAGAAAATATATATATAAAAGTTGCTACTTATTGTTTCATACCTTCATTTGAACTGGTCTTATCGTTTTTTTCTTTCTTCTTGCCTTTCTCTCTTTTCCTACCGTTCACTTTTTTCCTATTAGAGTGCGATTGTGGTGGTGTACAGTTGTGTAAACTGTCAGAACCATCGACACTTCTGACGCAAGAAAGCTGTGAACCCATTGTCAAATGCTAAATACGCTGCAATAAACGCCAGTAGAAAACATTCAACAAACTAATTAAAAAAGTGCGAAGCGCCCGCTTTTATATACCTGTATGCCACTGTGACGTCACGTTCTATAACGCATTCCAATCACGGCTTTGTGAGTAAACAGTGTCTGTGGGCGGGGCCGTGCCGCAATTCCAATTACCAGAGCAATCCACTTCGCTGCTAAATTAACTGCGACGAACTGAGATTTCGGCTGAAAATTTGAACTGCGTTTACGTGTCTGAAATTACCAGGTTTAATCGTATTCAGAGTCTATTAATCATGTGTAGACAGTTGAGACAGCGCGATGATTCAAACATCCACCCGTTATTTACTTTTAAATTGCGATTCAGTTGTGTCTATTAAACATTTGACAAGAAATAAAGCTCTGTACGATCACAACGAACATCAAACATAAATCTCTGGATTATCTAACGTTAAGAACGAAACAGCTTTGAAAACAGTATTTTCAAGCAAACATTATCATTATTTCTGTCTTACAATAATTCAAATTATCACAGAAGTACTGGGATAAAAGTTAATAGTTCGGATATAAACACTGATAAATAGAGTAAATCGCCTTTTGAAAGTGATTAAAGATTGTATCAATTTCGTCGCCATTAGGTGGCGACAAGTGACTCTTTTGTATTTGTCATTGAATCATTCAATAAAAGATTCATTCAAAATCACTGATTCACCCAGTAATGAAACAAGTGAAGTGTTTATGAGTCATTGAATCATTTATTCAAACCGATTTTAAATAATAATACAATTATTAGAAATTATTTTTAAATAGACTATAGTTACTAGGCCTAACATTTTGTCAGAACCTCTAAATATATTACATATCATTTTATTTAGGTGTCTATTTAAAATCATAGCCAAATTATGATCTCTGTTTTAAATGAACAAAAAATTGTCTTAATTTTTTAGAGTAAAAATAGCATCATAACCTCATACTGTAAAACAGGCTCTGAGAAGGAGGGGAGATCAACTCATTAATACTCAAAAAAAAAAATAACCATCACATTTCAACATTTTTAACCATTATTTAAGAAAATGGATGAGTAAAAAATATCATATATTTTTAATACGTTATTATGCAAATCATTAAGTCAATCAAGTCACCTTTACTTATATAGCGCTTTTTACAATGCAAATTGTGGCAAAGCAGTTTTACAGTAATAATTGGCAAATCATTTTTGTCTGCACAGAAGCTCTTTCCCTTAAAACTAATTCACATTTAAACAGCACAAGCCTGATTTCATACGTCAAAATGAATTCACAAACATGACAAATAAACAGTCAATAATAAACAAATAAACAATTTACAAGCAAGTAGTTTTTTTTCTGGGTAGGTCTAACAGTATATTGAGGTAAGTAATACTAAAGAAATTTAAAAGGAATCAAATGTAAAATCATACTGGATGGTCTTCCCTCAATAAAATAAATACAGATTAATCCTTACAATTAAGGTTACAAAAGTTGTGCTGTGAGTGTCATTAATGTTAGGATTATTAGGCTTCTGTCACTTTAAGGGATGCACAGATCCAATACTGTTTACGTTCACTTAAAGGGACAGTTCACTTTTCAAAAATTAAAAGTCTGTCATCATTTACTCACCCTCAAGTTATACAAATTTCTTTGTTCTGCTGTACAAAAGGGAAGATATTTGTAAGAATGTTTGTAACCAAGCAGATCTCGCCCATTGACTACCATAGTATTTTTTCCCTACTATGGTAGTCAATGGGGGGGTAATATATATTGCTTGGTAACAAACATTCTTCAAAATATCTTCCTTTATGTAAAGCAGAACAAAGAAATTTATACAGGTTTGGAAGAACTTGATGGTAAGTCAATGTTGAATTTTCATTTTTGGGTGAACTGTTTATGTGCTTAATATTTTTTATATCTTCTCTTGCATTGAAATCCTCTGATATTTTTCTTTAAAAATTCTCATATGAGACTTCTAATTCGTGACAAGTGTTTTGTTTTGCCCTCTCCCCTGCGTTTCTGCCTTCGCCATCATGCGTGAGGTCAGAGGTCACTCTTTTGCTGTAAATCGATGTGTAAGGCTGTCCGTTGTAGTTTATAAACTTTTAAATATGGATATTTTTTTTTTACAAAACCCATTGCTTTGTTTCAGAAGGCCTTTATTAACCCCCGGGGCCATAGGGGTTATTTTTATGATGGATGGGCTATTCATTATGCCTAATTTCTAGTTATTACTATAGTAAATACATGTAACATATGTAACAATGACACTGTAAAATAAAGTGTTACTGATTACTTTCCGTACCCACTGTATATCCTATGAACAATGTTACTTTAAGGCCGAGTACAAGTTAGAAAGAGCTTTAAAATATGGACTTTCTTGAATTTTTGACTGAACAATTGATTTTCTCCATGTGTAAAATATTTTCTACTAATAAGAACAGATATTAGGAAAAACCTGGCTTTCAGACATTCCATGAAACTAAATACTAAATCAGGTGTCTGACATTTTTGCTCGGGCAGCACCAAAACACAAAAAATATTTGTTACATAAGTAACAAACAACTAATTGAGTTAATCTAGCTCAAAGTAGTCCGCTGCTAAAACAACAATTTAAACAACTGTAGAGTTCAAACAACACACATTAAAGAGAAGCTTCATTCCAGTCTCTTTCCAGACCCTTCACTCTCTCTGTTCCTCGGTGGAACGAGCTTCATTCTGTTGTATGAAGGAAGACAAGACAGTGAAATACTTTGCATTGTTTACTGTAAATATTAAGGCTGCAAAATCAATGTACATACAATAAAAAATGTAAAAGATACATTACAATATGTTTCTGAACTATACTGGCCTTGTTGTATGTTTTTGACTCAACAAAGAACCAGCTAATGGCATAGTTACACTGCTATTTCAACGAGATATATAAACACTAACATTTTGCCATATATGACATTTTTTATGACATAATTTATTTCACATCAGCAAAAAAGTGTATTCTTTCTCAATAAAACAGCTATTGGTTTCAGTTATGTATTTTATCAGTATATCTTCTAGTTGCAAAGCTTAAAGGGTTAGTTCACTCAAAAATGAAAATTATCATTCCATACACGTAAGACCTTCGTTTATCTTCGCTCAGAACACAAATTAAGATATTTTTGATGAAATCCAAGAGGTTTCTGCTTCCCCATTTACAAATCAATGCAATTATCACCTTCAAGGTCCAGAAAAGTAGTAAAGACATCACTAAAATAGTCCATGTGACTCCACTGGTTCAACCTTAGTTTTATGAAGTGATGAGAATATGCAAAAACAATTGTGCACAAAAAAAAGAGACTTTATTCAACAATTGACCCTTCGCCAGCGGTTTGATCAGGCGATCTGACCAATCATAACCCCGAATCCGCCATTTTGTCCGACAAAGCAGAACTTCAACTTGAAAAATTGTGTGTACTCACGTCTTTCCACGCTTGAAACAACATTCCTTCTGATGTTCATTCATGTTTATTTGATACTATAAATGAACTAGTATGAAGAGACGATCGCTTCATGAGGAGCTACAGCGATCTGTCACGACACATTAAACACACACTATATGCTATTTATTGATTAAACTTCTTTAAAAAATGACAATATTTTAAATATGAAACTATTTCATATCAAAAGCAGCCTGCTCTGTCTTGTCTGTAGACACGTTGTTAGCGCATGGCTTGTCGGACATAGCAACAGTAACTAAAGCGGGCGGGTCTTTGCAAATTGAAAGAAAATTAAACCCAGTCTATTTTTCTTTGGTATTGAGATAGTAGAAATAAATGTAATATGGATAATCTTGACTTTAACATTTTATTCACTTTGCAAAAACTGTAATTTGAGGCCAGAAATCAGTCCCTCCAGAAAAACTCGGGGGTTTTTTGTGATTGTTGCGGGCAAAAATCCTTGATTATGCGGCACGTTTTCTTAAAAAATGCGATGGAATATGCGGGATATTTTTAGAATAAAAAAATAAAATGTGTGCTTCCTGTTTAACAGAGGTAGCTGTACAAAACAGACATCTTCTGTTAAATGAAGTGCTTCCAGTGCACAAAGTGTAATCTCTTACTGCAACGTAAATTATTTTACATGCTACTAATATACAGCGTCATGTAACACACTGGGAAACTGCTTCTCGCGCTCTTTTGCGCTTATTTTTGTTGGCAGATGAGAATTATTGGCGTGCTTCAACATGGTTTCACCGCGGGGTTTACAGATGACGTTCACGTCGCGTCATTACGTCACTTCATGAGGTTCCCACACTGCAAAAAGAGATGTGTTAAAAAACAACACACATGGCTGTGTTGACAGCATTTTGACACAAGTTGCGTAGGATTTTAACACACAATGTGCAATTTTTAAAAAAAACTGCCTCTGGATAGATTGGCACAATAAATGTGTCATCTCTGTGCGGGCAGTTTGTGTTTATCGAAATAAAAAAAACTACGTATATTTCATATGGTAGCACATAAAAAGCTCTAAACTTAATAAAAATCATAAATAAAAATAAATTTACAGTATATACATTTGAATTTGTTAAACTTAAAATATTAACGAATGTTTTTGGTCGGCCAATCCCGTCATGCCTCTTGTTTTTTTTGAACTGCGGCGGATCGCGCTCTTTTTACTCTGAGTTGGTTTGAGGAGAATCGAGATGCCGTTCGACTCGGAGCCATCCGAAGGTTACAGCAGATAATACTCGTGAAAATGCGTAGTGCTGAAAAATTCGATAATGGAAATAGTTAGCTAACAAATACGTTGTTAATTAGTTGGAAAGTGGCGACGTGCATTGAATATTAACGTTATACCGTTAGTGAAGCGTTAGCCAGGCAGAGCGCGTGACAAGTTGTCCTGCACACCAGATCATCATAAACCCCTAAAAGAGTGTATGAAAGAGTGCATTATAACTCAACAATTTAACGTGGAGCGTTTGCCTTGCAACATCAGGTACGTTCACAGTTTTTTTGCGGTTGGCAGCGCGAAATGTTTGTTCTCATCGCATTACTTACATTCTATTAATTGTCTTCAAGGGCGTTTTTTAGATCAACACTGCGCCTTATTTTCAAGAATTTGTTGATATTGACAGACGAATATTTGACCGATTTCAAGTGTTCACGTCAAGCACAGGAGCCCTGCCACAAATGCTGGAGAGGCCACTTCAAATCCAGGTATTTTGATTTTGTACTCTCTCTCTGTGTTTGTGTATATGCATTTATATATGCATTGTTAATGTGAGGATATTTGGTCACTTGTGCATAGGCAACATGTTATTCTTGTTTTACACTCAGCTAAATTGAAGCTGCTGTTGGCCTTTACAATTTCTCATGACTTACTAACTTGCAGTTTACTACATCATGTGACCATTTGATGATATTAGAAATGAATGTATTTTGTTGAGATCAGTACTTTGTTCTTCAATTCTTTTGTTCTTTGTATCTTTCATTAAATCAGCAGTGGAGATGAACATCGAAAGGGACTCCCTCAATGGCTGAATATCGCTGCAATATTCGCTTCAGAAGGCCTTTATTAACCCTCCGGAGCCGTGTGGAGTACGTTTATGATGGATGGATGGATGTTGATGGAGGCACTTTCTTCAGCTCATACTCGTTCGGTAACCCTGCCATTATAAAGCTCAGATGTTTGAGGATATTTATTAATATTTCTACGATTGTGTTTGCCAGAAAAACTTTATGATGTTTTAATAGACAATGCAAAAGTTCTGGTATTGTTAGTAACTGATATTTTGAAAATCTTTCCTCTTTCAGCTCTATTGAGTTTGGATAAATAACAAATGGAAAGACTGAGAAGTTGAAATCTGAAGCTACCATGGAAAGGAGTACATTTTGCATATCTTTTAGAGGGAATGGAAGACCAAGCAAATGGTAAGTGTGAAGTCTTTACTTGTGGACATCTCGTGTATAATTTTGTGTGTAATGTCTATAATACTGTGGTTCTCACAACAACCCTATTTAGGCTGCTCTTAATCCTACACTTAAACATTTGTTGCATCTCTAATTTGTTTTCATTAATTTTCAGATTGAAAAGTGCTACACGATGACGGTGCTTCCACTGTTGCCTGGAAGTCGATGCATTGTTAAATCTGAAATTTCATTCCCTCAGTTTAATTTTGTACCGGTAAGTTTTACATGGACCGTTATTTTTGTAATGAGGTCTTGATCCATTCTATACTCCTAAAATGTAAATGTTTTTCCCTCCTTAACTCTAAGCCTGGAGATAGTATTGCATCCCTCTGCAGCAGTTTTGTGACCGCATCAAAGACCAGACCACAACCAATCTACATTGGGAGTTTGAAGAGCACAACATGACAGTACATCATTGTGAGGATTGACTGAGTGACCGTTCCTGTGGATGAGGGCCTGACGTGCTGTGGACAAGATATTCTAGGTGTGAAACTTGTCCTGTCCACCACAGATTAGTTCTGTCTTCACTTTCTAAAACCGGGACATCTAATATTGAAACTCCACTTTCTCTTCCTTTTAAAACTGACATTCCTACTTATTGTGTTGCCTCTTCTGTGGCCCAAATATATTCATCAAATACAACTATAGCAGATATAACAAGAAGTATTACTTCACAATTACAATTTTTACAAGTGATTGTCATTGAGAACAATTTCAAAATATGTGCCTGAATGTTTGTCTGATCTAAAATGTTTCTTTAGATGTATCCAAAAGTATCTGTCTGAATTGAGTTTAAGTTGATCCTATGTTATCCACTAGTCTTGTTTCAGTTAAGAGTAAGAGTAATTTGATGTTGGTAGCACTTTTAATGAATACTGCTGTTAATGGCTTGTGCATTACAAACACATTTGTCTTATGATGAAAAACGAATATTCTATAGATTTTGAAAATTGACTGTCATTGACCAATTTAAAATTAGCCTGATTTGGAAACTTTTATCTTGTATCTGACATTTTTTAAGTTGGTCTTATGTTATGAGAAATGTTATCTGCTAGTCTTGACTGTGTGATTGTTTCGATCAATCAAAGTGTAGTTGGAAACACTTAAATATATACTGTATTGTATATAATGGCATAACAAAGCATTTGTGTCATCTAAACCTCTGTGAATGCAATGTTCTCTACCCTGACAAAATTTGACTATAAATTAAATTACTAACATTTTTACATATGTCCTGCTTTTATTTAAATTTTGTAGAACTACAATTGCATCGTAATGCTTAATATTTTTGTATGAGCGTTGATTAGCAGAGGATAACTTTCAGTTACACTAAATGTGTTTAAGTGACACGGTTGTGTGTTAAAATTACCTTACACAATTTGTGTGTTAAGATGGATCACACATCTACTGTTTAAAATTTGACACAACATGTGTTGTCCCTGAGCACACTCGGCACATGTGTTAAAATTCTGCACAACATGTGTCATTTTTAACACATCTCTTTTTGCAGTGCATGGCAATAGGGGGAAAATAATGGCACTTTACTTCTGTGAAGTAAACGCAACATTTTTCAACTTTCTGCTAAGATATATGAGACTTTTTTGCAGCAAAAATACAGCGATTATGAAATCATGCCAGCAGTGGCGGTTCTAGACAATTTTTACCAGGGGGGCCAGTGTTTAACCAGAGGGGCACATTAAAAATGGTAACAAATTATATTTAAAGATTATTAACTTCTTTACTTTACAATCATATAAACATTTATTACAACATTTGTACAAGAGTGAGTGCAGGTGCAAAAAAGGTAGGTTTATTAATGTTGATGATTATTATCAATGATTTGTGAAGGATGATGTGACACTGAAGACTGGAGTAATGATGATAAATTCAGCTTTGATCACAATTACACTTTACTATATATTCACATAAAAAACAGTTATTTTACATTTTAATAATATCTCACAATTTTAGAGCTTTTTTGTATTTATAATAACATAAATGCAGCCTTGGTGAGCAGAAGAGACTTCTTTCCAAAACAACCAAAATAGTACCGTTTCCAAACTTTTGATTGGTAGAGCATATCTGCATGTATTTCAAAAATGTAGGCCTAGAATTTACTTTAAAAAAAGAAACATTAGATCCATATTGACAATATTGATTTTGTTAACAAAAAAGGACGCTATGTCCCTTCCTCGTTTCAAGATAACTATCGGAAGAAAAAAAACGTGCATTACATTTCGTTGCCTAACCATCCCTCCCCACTTAACACGGGCAATAATAACCTGTTGATTACTTTACTCAAATGTATGTTATCGCAATGCAACAGCCAAGACAGATGAAGTCACGTGGTTAACATCACAACATTGTGCAGGAACAACCAGTTACTTACGAGATACGAGTCACTTACGCGGCCGGCGCCGCTCTAATTTACCCGTGTTGAACGTTCCGTCACGTTAGTTCCGCTTTTGGCGCTCGCGTGTAAAATCATAATAAAGTCATAATTCATTTTTTATTTTTATTTTTTGGTCAGCACAGGGGGGGCCACAGGGGTGGCCATGGAAATTTCTACAGAGGCACGGGCCTCCCTAGGCCTCCGTGTAGAACCGCCACTGCATGCCAGCCCCGCATATTTTCTTGCTGAAATCGGCAATTTATGCGGCATATTTGAAAAAATGCGGACTTTGGCTGATTATGCATGAAATCAAGCGATCGCATAATCGCGTTTTTCTGGAGGGACTGAGAAATGCAATTTCAAGCAAACAGGGTGCATAAAATATTGTTATGAGATTATATGCATTGATAAAATGGGATGTTTTGTTAGACAAAAGACAATTGAAGACATTGAAGACAAAAGAAGACAATTGTTAGAAAAAATATCATTATCATCAACTGAGCATTAAATATACCCTAAATTATAGAAAGTCCCTCAACTGTTTATTTAAACATCCGAATGGGGCCGGGTCCCTTTAAATCCACTGTGGAGTGGAGCAGGTGGGCGTTCCTGCGCAACGCAGCGCTGCTGGAACTGAGCGGAATCTCCTCTCAGACACTTTCAGCTTGTGCTCGACGCTTTAGTGAAATGCTGCAGCTGAATGACAGTGTAGATCCCGAGAGCCCGGGCGCGGCTGTTTTACACCCGGGGGACTGTGATGATGGACTGGAGGTGGGGGCCCTATCTGGAGCTTCGGTGGCCTGCTGCACCCCATTACAGACCCTCACGCCTTTCCACGTTCACAACCCAACCATGCGAGCTAAAGTCAAAGACTATTTCGTCTTTAGGGTAAGTCATTCAGTGTTTGCTACAAAGCGTCCGGACTCGGTAGTCAGGGTTGTAATGTGTGAAAATGTTTTGTTTCTTTGGGTGTTGTTGACTAGACAGGGTTGTGTGTCAAAACCTAGGAAGTTGCCTGCGTAGACGACATATATGAGGCGTTTATCGAAGCTGCGCAATGACATGAAACCCCAAACCCTTGTTTTTAACTTGACACGCGTTGTAAACCGCGAAAAAAACGGGCCAAATGCCTACAACGCACCTTCTTTGCTCGAAAATGCGGTCTACCTAGGGAGCACAGCAGATTTTGTGACACCTCCATTGTTTTGTGACCTTAAACTGCTGGAATGAAGAGCTGTCGGATAGCTGTGATATTGTAACATGAAACTAGCTGTAATTATGAAGCCCACCTAACATTGTGGAACTTGCTAACTGTGATAGTCTTGAGATAAAGTTGATTCTTTTTGTAAGACAGTTAGGCTATACTGTATGGAGGACCAGGAGTGCCACATAAAAATAAAACGATGAGTCAATTAATTCATTTAATAATTCACACATAAAAATGTAAATAAATAAATCGCTTTTAAATAGGCAAATTAATAGACGTATTTAAAGTTGTTTATTTAATTCCTGTTTTGAAACGTAGATTAATAGAACAATAAAAAAATACATTTGTAAATCATTTTAAATCGCTTTGTAAATGGCTTTTTAAAACGCTTTTTAAAAAAAGGATTTGCCAATTGCTTTTCTCTCTGGGTTTGCCAAACGCTTTTCTTTATCCATTTTTCAATCGAGTGCTAAAATGCCATTGGACAGTACACACGTGGGAGCAACCAATCAGCTTGTTTACAATGTTTACATTCATCTCACGTAATGACGGCTTCTGCTCCTGGGAACGGAGAAAGTTCCATTCTATCACAAAAACCCAGACCACGATGATCAAAAGTATGGGAATACTTTAAACAGAGGCCGAATAAAACGCTCCTTTGTTCCCTTTGCAAAACCGAAATGGCGTACCATCTATGGAATTAGATCTCTGCCAAATTTTTTAATTGAGTGTGAACTGAGTTGAGGAGAAAATCTACGTCTTGCATATAAGAAAATATTTTGAGCGAACGAAAATCAGTTTTGCATTTCAAAGAAGTTTATTTGGATGTGCGCAGACGTTCTCTTTCGCACGTGGAAGGTTTCAGTTGCTCGCGCTCCTGACACGCTCGCTAAGCGCCGACCGCTCGCCTGCTCAACACAAACCAGCATTACTATGTGCCAAAATTCCAGCCAATCAGAGACGAGGCTGCATAATTCTGATTCTGAAGAGCATTCCAGACAGCGCAAGAGGAAAAACACATGGTTCAGGAGACGTTTGTTCAGTGGCTTGAACACTATCAAAGTTCCTTTAAGACTGTAGAGAAAGTCTTTGACACTCTTCATATTAAAGTTCAAATGTCTTCCACTGGACGAACACACATAAGTGGCTTATTTTTAATCAAAATCAAATGGTATTATTACATAATGGCGTGTCCCAGTGTTTCTACACCTCAATCAACTGCTAAATTAGTTCTAACTTCTTACGTAAAAAAAGATCACTAGATTGATCATTTTTTTTTAAATAAAAATAATCATTAGAGTTGTCGACTAATCGAAAAAAAAATAATAGTTAGTCGACAGAAAAAATAATTGTTTGTTGCAGCTCTATTATGAAGCAACGAGAATATTTTTGCGCAAAAACAAAAATAACGACAATATCATTCAACAATATCTTCTCTTGTGTCATTCTCATACGTTAAGTTTAGAGCTTCCAGGTTCTTAAAAAAAACTCGTTTTCATCAAAAATATCTTAATTTGTGTTTTGAAGATGAACGAAGGTCTTAGGGGTTTTGAACGATATGAGGGGGAGCAATTAATGACATTTTTAATTTTTGGGTGAACTAACCCTTTAAGTGTTGTCATTTTTATATATATATATAACACATATACATACACACACACACACACATATATATGTGTGTGTGTGTGTATATATATATATATATATATATGTGTATAAATAAATATATATATATATATATATATATATATATATATATATATATATATATATATATATATATATATATATATATATATATATGTGTGTATAAATAAATATATATATATATATATATATATATATATATATATATATATATATATATAATGTGTATAAATAAATAAATATATATATATATATATATATATATATATATATATATATATATATATATATATATATTAGTAGACATTACATTCGTGCTAATTTGATGTATTTTCAAGCATCTAAAATAGTTGCTCTGTTTGTTCTCGTCCCAGCCAGGAACCATAGAGCAGGCAGTGAATGATATCCGCACTGTTGCCTTGCCTTCAGAAGACGGAGAGGTTCTTAGTGTGTGGCTGCTGGCAGAGTGAGTCTATTGCTGCCCTTTCTCAGCACATCCACAGATTGAAACATAATATCATTTTTACTATCATTGCATGCAATTTTGAGTGAACAGAAGGGCCTTCAGTGGATCTTACAAAAAAGTACCTTGAGGGCTTTTCACACTTGAAATATTTGAAACTGGGTCATTCTAAACCCTGGGAATCCTAGGTTGTCTTGCTACAGCCAGATCCGAATCGTTGTCATTTAGGAATGAGATCATGTGAATGTTTGAGATCTTTTAACATTTAATCTCGCAGCTCTAACGTGAGGCAAGCGATTGCTTCGCTCACGCCATATCCTTTTATTTTACCACAGAGTTGATCACTGGAACAATGAAAAAGAGAGATTGGTACTTATAACTGAGAGGTAAGAGAGTAATTAATCAATGAAAATGACTTTTAATACATTAGCAGCAGGAAGCCAGTCCTGAATGAGCTGCTTCTGTTATGTTGCAGGTCGTTGTTGGTGTGCAAATATGACTTCATAAACCTCCAGTGTCACCAGGTCATCAGAATTTCATTGAACGCTGTGGACACAATCTCTGTCGGCGAGTTTGAGTTTCCTCCAAAATCCCTCAACAAGTAAGACGCTTTCATTCTCGAGCACGAAACAGTTCTGTTGGTGTGACATTGTCATTTTTTGGCCGCTCAACATCTAGACAAATATCTCCACATTTTCTTAATGACCCAAACATATTAATTGGTACATTAGGGGGTAGTCGTGGCCTAATGGTGAGGGAGTCGGGCTTGTAACGTGAAGGTTGCTGGTTCGATTCCCACACCGGCAGGAATTGAAGGTGGGGATTGTGAATGAACAGCACTCTCTCCACCTTCAATACCATGACTAAAGTGCCCTTGAGCAAGACACCTAACCCCTAAAGCACACTTGGGATGGGTTAAATGCAGAGCACCAATTTCGAGTATGGGTCACCATACTTGACAATACGTCACAACTTTCACTTTTATTATATAGCAAACAAAATGAGATTTTGGTAGTATTATACTGCAGGATAGTACTATGATCAGATGTGTGTGTGTGTGAAGGAGAGAGGGAACCGGAATCCGTGTCCAGTGGGATAAGCGACCAAGACCTTCGTTCATAAACCGCTGGAACCCCTGGTCCACTGACATACCCTTCGCCACCTTTACTGAACACCCCATGGCACACGCAGATGAAAAGGTGGCTTCCCTTTGCCAGGTAAATGTGCTTCCTACTAGATTTGTGAATATTTTCTTTTCTATACATATTAATATTGACTTGAAACCGTTTCAATACTCATTTTCCACATTATTGATACACTAGTACCAGCTGTTCTTTCTTCTCTCTGTAGGGGATAGTACAGTTAAAGACCCAAAAGACCAGATATGATAAATGAAGACCGGAGTCAGAGTTAAAAAAAATAAATAAATTGAAGAAAATTTTAATAAAGAATAGTTTGCAGTTTCATCAGCAGAAGCCAGCTTCAAGTCTCACAAGGAGTTCGTAGGCCGCTCTCTGTCTCCTCCTCTCTCTCTACATTCACATTTCCAGAACAATTATACTCTAACAGAGTCAACTAACTACGTCATTACTAAGATTCTGATTGGTTTAGAAAACTAGACAAAACTGGTAATTTTCCACACATGGACAGACAGTCAGAATCATATCTCCTTCCATCATGATGCTGACGATTGGACCCTGAAGTTAGGGACAGAATGTCCTTCTAGGTCAGGCCTAGACGCCTTCAGGTCTCCAGTCCAGATGACAATAGTCCACCAGTACCCATAACGGACCTGTACAGAACACTGAGCGCACATACATAGATACACATGATTCACAGCTTCTTCAAGGCTGAAGTTGATCTGAGCTCTGCACTGAACAGGAAACTTTACCAAAACATACTGATAAGTTGTACTTTTCTCTCAGTCAGAGGTACAGACAATATACATCAGTATTTTCTAGTGTTTGAAAATGAAAAGGAAATTAAAGGCTTTAACGTAAGTTAAAGTTACTCATTCTAAATAATAACATATTCAGAAAGATAATTTTTATGATAAATCACTCAAAATATATATATATATATATATATATATTGAAGCGGCAGTGGATCCCAGAATCCACCCCTTCAGTCCCCCCTTAAAGGCCAATGTGGAGTCCTAAACATCACATCTGGTCTTAACAATAGAAGTCGCTTCAAAATTTTACATTTATGACCCATGCTCCCCTGGCAGGTTACGATTTTGATCAAATAGACAATATGTTTTCCCTTTAAATACTTGCTAGAACAGAATATTCTACAGAACACATAGTGCATTATTGACCTTCAGACCTTACACATAGTTGTCTTTACATCAATCTTGGCAAATACGAATATCATCAAATTCATTGATTACAAAACAAGTACATATTTATTCTCTGGAAGCCGGGCTAAATGAGTAATCACTGTTACTGCATTCCTGGCATGGGCCAGACCCTCAGTCACCCCTCAGATCCTAAATACAGACATTGCCTGTAATCATAAATACCAGGATATATACACTGGTTTTTAGAAAAAAAAATAATAATTTCCAATTCATTATATAATACAAGAAGATGGATTCTAAATCCACTCCTTTCCATTCCTTAAGATTAAAAACAAAATTGTTGTTTAACTCAAAATAAACAATGGAAAAATAAGTAACACCCATGATCATTCTTCTACTTACTTCAACTCTCTAAAAATCACTTTCATCTTACAGTCTACAGACATACCATGTACCATCTTAATTACAGAACATCTTTTCAATTTCCTTTTTCTGAATCCTCTATAAATAGAAATAACAGGAAAAAAAAAAAAATTCACATCATCAATTCTTTCATTATCTTCCCTAAACCTTAATAACCTTTTTCTTAAGCTTTCTTTTCACTCCAGATCCATTTACAGTCATTATAGCCCACATAGATAAAATAGAACACAAATGAAAATAAACCAAAACTTGTTAATGTTAAAGACATTTCATCAAAATTACATAAGCATCAAAATATAAAAATTCAATGATATCAAAAAATTGTTTGTCTTAAATTGCAAATATCTTTTTCATGATATCATTCTTAATCATACTCAATACCTAATTATTCTTAATCTTAAACTCAATTTTCACAATATTTCACAATACTCAGACCATGTCAACAGTACAATATCAAAATCAAATAATTAGTACTTCCTTTAAAGTTAGTTTTGTTCTCAATATCTTGTCTGTTAGAACAGCTTGGGCTAAATTACCAAAATATTAAGCCTTGGTCATTTGGCATTGATACTCATCTCATCAGTCTTGCAATTTCTCCAAAATTATCATAAACACAATTTTATGTATATAATCTTCCATATTACTTCATAAATTATATAAATTTGAACTATAGGCCATTATACATTTCTTTAAATCTGTTTTGAAACTTAGTCTCATCTTTTAAAGAGCACTACCATAGTTTGTAATATTATTAACTTGATTTGACTTAATATGTTCATAAATCAATCCACTAATACTATCAGCATTTTTATTTTCATAACATTAATTTTAACTGCTTTACTTTTTGTTATAACTACTTGTCACAGTATTTCTCTATCAAATGGTTAGTCTGCAGATTCAAAAAATATTATCATTATTGTCTCAGTCCCACTTATCTGTACTATTTTGCAGAAACCAAAATATTATTTTACTCAAATCTCAATAGGTTACACAGACAGCCTTGTAGCTGCTTTCTCCCTCAACCGTTATTGCATAAAATGTAGTTCTCTAGTTCTCTACTGTCATACATCCATTTAATTTAATAAAAATAAATAAATCTTAAATTTATATTCTCTCCTTTATTTGCCCACCAGCCTTCCATGAATGAGGGTGCTCTCTGGATAGTGTTTGATAGTGACTGAGCCAATGTGTCACTTTGTCTCTGCCGTCAAATCTTATAACATACGTTTATCATTCTGATCACAAATAACTGACAGTATTTAACTTTAGACCCTCAGTTGGATTTAGACAAGGGTTTTTAACCCATGGACGGCAATCTTAAATTCCACATTACCTTTTACATAAATACTCTTAAATATACTAATCCAGAGAGTAATTCAAATCAACAACAGAAATGACAAAAGTAGTCATAATTACCAATAGCAGACAGAGCTGGACAACCAATCCACTTAAAGCTCGTCCTGTATGTTCTGTATCGTCTTTTCATCAGATTCGATCAGAAGTATCGGCTTCTGTAAAATTATTGTTGTTTCACTTAACCCACTGTAATGATAGAAACACTCATTCCAGAGGTCAATGACATAAACACACAATAGGGTCATGATAGTTCCCCAAAATGAACACGTACAAACAGTCAACATCACACACACTTATTCACATATATATGAACTGCTCATTTTCTAGGTCTAAAAACATATTTGAACTTCACATTTTTCACGTAAGTTTTACTTAGTGTTATATAATCTGTAATCCAGTCTCAAACCATGTCTCTTCACTATAATTTGTTTTATTTAGAAAAGTCAGCAGAGTTCTTATAGTTCTAACATCATTACTTTGTTTTGTTCAAACTTTAGCAGGCCGATAACAGACACAGCACCATCCTTGCCTCCACCCCAGCACTCTCTCTCTCTCTCTCTCTCTTTCCTACTGTGCAAATAATCTTTTCAACAGCCTCAAGACTGTAACTTAGACAGAATGAAATATTTAATTCATTACTGCATAGAAAACTGTTAATCATTAACCAATGTTATAATACATGTTTATTTTTCAGATTAGAAAAAAAAACATTACCACAATCCTTATATATTATCCTAGGAGCCTTTTTAAGGTTATCTTTAGTTTAAATGCTCACTTTACGCTACTTCCTCTTGAATCTGCAAATGCGGTCTTCATCTTTAGCCACCACCATGTCTTTGCATTCCTATGCCATGTCTAATGACCTGCTGGAGTAAAACTATGATGCAGACTTATTAGTTCAAAATCAACACAGTCTCACAGATTCAGGGATTCACATTAATACTGAATCCAAAACTTATACAGTTTTTGCCAATAGGGCAACCAACATCATGTTAATAAATTTTGCCCTGGTCTCCCCAGAAATTACGGACAGTCACCTCATGGTCTCAGTCGGCTCTTGAAAGCTCATTTCCATCAGCTCTTTATCAATAATCTCCTCTTCCTCAGGGTGCTGTCCCCTGGCATAGTTGCATCAAGTTGTGGACACTTGTCACAATGAAAAACAAGCCATGCTAGGAATGCGGGTTCTGGTGAGTGGTATGGAGGAACATTTTTGGGTCAGACTTCTGTACTTCTCACAGATCCCCCCTTAATGATGCTGCTGGCCTCACAGACATCCGCTGCACTCTCATACCCATCTCACACACAACACCTCCCTTCAGGGGAGATGCCCAGTGGCGGCGGTAACCCCCTGCCTTAGGTTGTCCCCTGTCTGGCCAAAGAGGATCTTACCCGTCATTGAGAAATCACCTCGTGCACACTGGTAACCGCTCTTTCCCATTCCAGAATCTTTGACAGTTTTCTTCAACAGAATCAGGTGTTTTCTGGAGCTTAAGGAAGATGCATTCAAGAGCCAGCAGAGCCATTGGACTGCCTAATAGTGTTACAACAGGGAAACAGGTTCATTACAGCAGTATTTAATCACTAAAAGTCATTAGACATCTTCAAAGCAGAAACGTATCAATGCTGAGATTATACTCAGTGACTTTAGTTATCACAACCATCCATTCAGTGGAATGTTCTGCTACATCTTTAACTGGAACCATCGGCCCTGTGCATGGTGGTGACTAGGATGAGACAAAAAGCTACTGGTCATAAAATAAATTTGTCAAAATAGTCACTTCTGTCATTCCAGGTTTGTATTTAAAGACCTCTTTAAAGACATTTCATTTTACTTTGTCACTTTTAACAACAAATTGCCCTCTTCATGGCACTCATTTCTTTAACATCTTTGTCAATGATTTTCAACTGGCACCCTATGCTTTTACTATAAATATCTTATCACTTATAACACCGGTTAAGATAGCAGCATTTAGCTGAGTTTGAATAAGATGGAGAGAGAGATTCTGTGGCATTCAGGACTGGTACACTGCATTCTCATAAACTTGTAACATCAGACATTTGTCTGATATCTTTTGACTGTGGCCCAGCTTTAGACTTTGCCATAATTGATATACATTTTTGAATTAAACATCATTTTTATATTTACTTTTACCCACATATCAAAAGGAATTTAGAAATTACCAATTTCCCATCAGGTTGAGTCCTTTTGACACTGGCAGTCAAGTCGTTTAACTTGCCATTTAAACTATCTATGTCAATCAAAAACCAAACATTTAGAACTTATAGTTTCTACATCAGTTTAGTTATTTACCCTACAGTAGTGATGTGCTCATCACATTGAAAACATGCTTCAGACTGTTCAATATTTCCCATTAAGTGAAAAATTCTTTCATTACATCCAATAATCAATTATCATCTTCTATACTTTTAAATTTTTGTAACTCACATGTTTTTGGAGTCATTGTTTGAAATTTGACATCAACCTGTTCATTCACTATAAAATGTAATTTAAAAAAAAAAAAAAAAATTTATTATCTCTTGTTCTTTCTCAGTTTCACAAGCTAATTCTCAGACAGAGTGGAAGTCTTTTTTTTTTGTTGTTTGTGTCTTTCCTTTCTTTTGTTTACAAAATTTTCGAATATGTCCAAGTTTCCCACACTTGTGGCATTTAAAAAGCTTCTCATAGCAGTCACAAGCAATATGCCCTTTCTTACCCCACTGGTAACATTTTATGTCATCTTGTGGATGGGTTTCAGCTTTAACCACACCATCCGACACTTTGTCTATATTTTGATCATTGTGAGCTTGTAAACGGCTCCAACTTACAGCACACCATGATAACAGTGAGTCCCATTTTGGAATGGCAACAGAGCCCCTGATAAGCAGTTCTCTGTATTCTTTTGACAGTCCACCAGTCAAGTTGTTGTGTGATGTTCCAATCAGAATCAAAACCCTGTCTAACCATTTTGTTAAATTGTTCAGAAAATTTCTTTGAAGTGAGAGCTTCAGAGCGGAGCTGTTTACAGCATTTGCTCTCTTCGGTCTCATTATCTGTATCAGGACTGATCAAGTTACTGATCAAGTTACTAAATTTGTCAGCCATATCTTAGTCACGGTTAATACTCACCTGAGAGAGATGGAGACGGCAACCTTTGAAAAACACAGCTTTGGCTTCTGCTTTGATGAAACTGCAAAGTATACTAGGAGACACTCGTCACATATACTGGTACAATCCAATCAGGGTCACAAAATTTCTTATAAAAATCGGAATCATTCCAGATGCATCCCTGGCAGCAAACAACCCTATTATCTTTTTATATTTTGTATCTAATTAAAACTTTTTCCCTACCTATCTGAATCTCTAAGCTCGGGGTACCCCTATCTGGAGTGGACGAGGCGAAGCGTCAGGCTCACGATTTTACACACATAGTGTCTCTTCACTCCGGTGAGGGTGCTCCCGCACCTAACGCACAACTTAGTGCACGTCAACCCAATGTCCACACCGGAGTGCGCTCCCAGGGCACACAAAGTGTCGTTATACTCTGGTGGGGGTGCCTCCCGCACCTAACATACAATTTAGTGCACGTCAACTCAGTGTCCACACCAGAGTTTTAACCCCAGGAGACACGCTTTTTACAGCGTCATGACATCGATCCATTGTCAGATGTCGGGGTACTCACGTCTGAGTCAAACCCTACCGCTCGCCTTTTTCTCCACCACTTCCACTCCAGACAGTCCTAGCAAAAATAATAAAATTCTTCCTACCTTTGTTTGTTGTTTGGCCAGGAATGTCACCAAAGATTGATTGCCCGCATTCTCCACCATTAACTGTAGGGGATAGTACAGTTAAAGACCCAAAAGACCAGATATGATAAATGAAGACCCGGAGTCAGAGTTTAAAAAAATAAATGGAAGAAAATTTACTGAAGAATAATTTGCAGTTTCATCAGCAGAAGCCAGCTTCAAGTCTCACATAGGAGTTCGTAGGCCGCTCTCTGTCTCCTCCTCTCCTCTACATTCATATTTCCACAACAATTATACTCTAACAGAGTCAACTAACTACGTCATTACTTAGATTCTGATTGGTTTAGAAAACTAGACAAAACTGGTAATTTTCCACACATGGACAGATAGTCAGAATCATATCTCCTTCCATTATGATGCTGACGATCAGACCCTGAAGTTAGGCACAGAATGTCCTTCTAGGTCAGGCCTAGGCGCCTTCAGGTCTCCAGTCCAGATGACAATAGTCCACCAGTACCCATAACGGACCTGTACAGAACACTGAGCGCACATACATAGATACACATGATTCACAGCTTCTTCAAGGCTGAAGTTGATCTGAGCTCTGCACTGAACAGGAAACTTTACCAAAACATACTGATAAGTTGTACTTTTCTCTCAGTCAGAGGTACAGACAATATACATCAGTATTTTCTAGTGTTTGAAAAGGAAATTAAAGGCTTTAACGTAAGTTAAAGTTACTCATTCTAAATAATAACATATTCAGAAAGATAATTTTTATGATAAATCACTCAAAATATATATATATATGTTGAAGCGGCAGTGGATCCTAGAATCCACCCGTTCAAGATCATAAAATACTCCAAGACCGACTACAAAATTACACTGGTATTCAGGGACAGGCATTACGGTGGTTTAGATCATACCTATCAGACCGACACAATTTTGTCTATTTAAACGGGGAAAAATCTAAGATAACAATTGTAAACTATGGAGTGCCACAAGGATCGGTGTTAGGCCCTCTACTATTTTCAATATACATGCTGCCACTCGGCAATATTATAAGAAAGCATGGAATTAGTTTCCTTTGCTATGCCGATGATATTCAGTTATATATTTCATCACGACCAGATGAAATCTCTAAATTTTCCAAACTGACAGAGTGTGTTAAAGATGTAAATCATTGGATAACTAGTAATTTTCTTCTATTAAATTCAGATAAAACTGAAGTATTACTCATTGGACCAAAGACCTGTACACAGAATCTCTCAGACGACAGTCTGCATTTAGAAGGACGTTCTGTTACTCCATCCTCGACAGTTAAAGACCTGGGTGTTATATTAGACTGCAACTTGTCCTTTGACAATCAAATTTCATATGTTACAAAAAAGCCTTTTTCCATCTCAGAAACATTGCCAAGATACGGAATCTGTTCTCTATTTCTGATGCAGAAAAGTTAATTCATGCTTTCTTGACGTCTTGACTAGATTATTCTAATGCATTATTAGCTGGTTGTCCTGCTTCCTCAATAAACAAGCTACAATTAGAACAAAAATGCAGCTGCTAGAGTTCTTACCAGGTCAAGAAAATATGATCATATAACACCAATTTTATCTTCTCTGCACTGGTTACCCATTAAGTTCCGTATTGATTATAAAGTATTGCTAATGACCTTTAAGGCTCTAAATGGTTTAGCTCCTGCGTACTTAACCGATCTTCTATCGCCCTACAACCCGTCACGCTCTTTAAGATCACAAAATCAGGAAATCATGCCAGCCATATAGGGTAAGTCAATACTTGGTGAAAGGAAAATTTACTAGAAACATTTAGATAAAATAACTGATTTTTATCTTGCAGTCAAGAAGAGATTTCCAAATGTGTCTGTCCAAAGTGGCTTTGAGGATTTGAACTGGTGAAACTGAGACTTCTTGAAAGCAAAAAAGTTACATTTGCACATATTAAGTATTTTCCTTGCTGATTTTTATTCAAATGTTCACGTGTTAGAGACAACAAAATAAAAGTATAGTTTTTTGGCCATTTTTTGTATATTTTAACATATATATTTTTACCGTATAGGTCAGTTTGACAACACGTGCTGCAAATCGTCACAACACATGCAAACACAGAAATGCGCTCCAAATGGTACAAACCACAACGGAAATGTTTCAAGGGGACCCCAAAATTGACGAACCCTACTAGGACCTGCTTATTATTTGTGTCCAAAACCAGTTCAACTCACCAGTTCACTCATTCACTAATCATTTGAGTGTTCACAATCATAAAATACTATAAAATCTGCAAACATAAATAAACACACATTAACAAGTGTGCATTATTTCATGTACTTATTATTTTTAATAAAGTGTTTTTAAGTTTGCTAGAAACTCACGCTCACACATGACGTGGTCGAGCGCCCACAGTTGGCCGTTACATTAGTACGCTACAGATGATTGACGGATATTTTTAAATCATCCACTATATTATCATCTCTTAAAGTTTAATGAGTTAAAACACTGTTATTTTTGATATGGAACAGTATCATATTTAAAATATTGTATTTTTAAAGAAGTTTAAACAATAAATAGCGTATATAGTGTCTCTTTGGTGTGTCGTGACAGATCTCTAGCTCCTTCAAGCGGCTCGTGAAGCGATCATCTCTTCATACTAGTTCATTTATAGCATCAAATAAGCATGAATGAACATCAGAAGGAATGTTGTTTCAAGCGCGGAAAGACGTGAGTACACACAATTTTTTCAAGTTCAAGTTCACCAACGTTAATCTACTAACTCCCCTGACTGCTTCTGATTGCATATCGATCCAGCAGCCAGCGAAGGGTCA
Source organism: Opsariichthys bidens (assembly GCA_037194245.1). Classification (NCBI taxonomy): domain Eukaryota; kingdom Metazoa; phylum Chordata; class Actinopteri; order Cypriniformes; family Xenocyprididae; genus Opsariichthys; species Opsariichthys bidens. The sequence continues at coordinate 6,415,954 of CM074315.1, read as the reverse complement.
ATTGGAGCAATAACCAGGCACCAAAAATAAGTTTGCACCACAAAACAATAGAGACAATACACTTGAATGGATGCTTAGAAGATGGCAATAAACATCAGTTAGAATTTAAAGTCTTCTCAAAATAAAATTGGAAGATTTAAGATTTGAAATATAACACAGTCAGACATGAAGTCTGTTTTGGATTTGGTGGATTTGTTTGTGGATTACGGAGTCTCCTAGTTCCACCAGTTTCAATGCGCAGCCTTCCCTTCAACGTCTTTTTTACCTTAGGGAGTCATGGCTTGTTCTGGTTTTCCCAAACTCGCTGAGTCCTCTCGCCAGTAGCCACAATTTTTAAGAAGCAATTTAAAAGCCATATTTTATCGGTAGCAGTTGTGTCGGAGGGATTTGATGTACCCTATTTTTTGTGCACTTATCTATAGACCCCCCAACTATACTGAGCTTTTCTTGAAGGAATTCTCTGATTTCTTAGCTACAGTTGTGCCTAATGCTGACAGACTCTTGATTCTTGGTGATTTTAATCTTGTGTGTTTCCCTGATAAGCCATTAGTCTCTGAATTTTTTACAAATAATTGATTCTTTTAACCTTTCTCAATCTGTAATAGGCGCTACATATGAAAAAGCCCATACACTTAATTTGATACTGTCCTTTGGATTTCCGTTACAAATTGTTCAGATTGAAGATTGTTACTTTTCTGACCATAAGCCAATACTCTTTCACAGGATAAGATAAAACAGTATTAAACATTCTTCTCCGAGTTACTATATCCGCCCTCTTAACTCAGATGCATTCATACGATTCCCTGATGCCTTTGCCTCTTCTCAATTTGCTATTTCTTTTGAATTATCTTCCTCTGATATGGGCCTTTAAGAGTTAACCTCTTACTTTAATTCCACCTGTGTTAATACTTTGGATTCTATTGCGCCGTCCAAATTGAAACACCCAAAAGCCTAGGCTAAACAGTGAAATTAAAGCATTAAGACAAAAAATGCAGGCAGGCAGAGAGTAAATGGAAACAAAATAAATTGCAAGTATCTTATGAAATCTTGAGAGACAAGGTCTTATAAACAATCCGTTAAGATTGCTAGATCTTCATATTTTTCCAATCTGATTTCTAGTAATGCTGGTAGACCTAAAATTTTATTTAGTACTATTAACAAGGTTCTAAATCCGGCTACTACTACATTTCCTGAGGCAGCATCTGCAGTTTGCAATGATTTTTTAGAAGTTTTTTATTCAAAATATTTGCTCAAACATTTCAAATTCTGGAAATGTATCTCTTTCCGATTATTGTAACATAGCTACAATAAGGCGGAGGGTGGTGATGCATGAGTTGAAGGTAAAAAAGGCCAAGCAGGGCCGCCTCATTGCAAGGGCCACCTCATTGCAAAGGCCGCCATCTCCAAGGTCCTGGGTGAGTTTTCGCCTCCCATCGCCTCTCGCCTCGGTATACCGCTCGCTCCTTAACTCTATACTCTCTTTTCCAAAGTCCGCGAAGGCCTCCGGGCCGAAGAAGGCCGGAACGGCTCGCAAGCGCCCATCCAAGCCGACACTCGCTGCCAGCCCGTAGCCCTCCGGCAGCCCTCTGCAGATGGGAGAGGCGCCACAGGCCAGGGAGTCCACTTTGGTGAGTCAGTCTTTTTCATGGGTCCGTTTAACCATTTGTCAAGTCTCCTTTATTTATGTAGCGCTTTTTACAATTTAAATTGTGGCAAAGCAGCTTTACATTAATAATTGGCAAATAATATCTCCAAAGAAAATGGTGTCATTGTCCAGTTTATTCTATATAGTACTGATTCATTCCGCTGTAAAGATCAATATTTATTAGTCTATATAATTTATGTATATCAGCACTGGAGAAAACAGTGACGTAATCGTCCAGCTCAGCTCAGTTCACATACAACGGCGCCAATGCAGGCATATCAAAAACACTGCTGAATACCAAGCAAGTGTCCCCAACTTAAGCAAGCCAAAGGCAACAGTGGCAAGGAACCAAAACTCCAACAAATGGAGAAAAAAACCTTGGGAGAAACCAGGCTTAGTCGGGGGGCCACTTCTCCTCTGGCCAACAGTGAACACTTGTCCGATACTCAGGCAGAGTTACAGGTCATTAAAATCAATCACCGTCAGCCTGTCGCCCTCCAGTAGCCCTCTGCAGATGGGAGAGGCGGCACAGGCCAGGGAGTCCGCTTTGCTGAGTCAGTCATCTTTGTGGGTCTGTTTAACCGTTTGTGTAACCGATAGGGCGCGTTCGCTGACTATTTTTGCCTTTCTCTTTCTTTGCAGAAAGGACCCAGCCTGGCGAAGCGGTGGCAGAAGATTGGCACTACCCTCAAGTGGAGGTTCCCGCAGGCGAATCCATCTCCCGCATGCATGCATCCAAGCCGATGCCCACTGCCAGCCCGCCGACCTCCACCAGCCAGTCGCCCTCTGTGGACAGGAGAGGCGCCACAGGCCAAGGAGTCCGCTTAGGTGAGTCAGTCTTTTTTGTCGGTCCGTTTAACCAGTTGTGTGACTGGTAGGCCGTGTTCGCTGACTATTTTTGTCATTCTCTTTCTTTGCAGGAGGGACCCAACCTGGCGAAGCAGCGGCAGAAGATTGGCACTCTCCTCAAGTGGAGGTTCCCACAGGCCAATCCACCTTCCGCACCGCAAGCACCCGTCTAAGCCACCGCCCGCCCGCCAACCTCCACTAGCCATTCGCCCTCCGTGGACAGGAGAGGCGCCACAGGCCAGGGAGTCCGCTTAGGTGAGTCAGTCTTTTTTGTGGGTCCATTTAACCGTTTGTGTGACCGGTAGGGCACGTTCGCTGAGTATTTTTGCCTTTCTCTTTCTTTGCAGGAGGGACCCAGCCTGGTGAAGTGGCAGCAGAAGATTGGCACTCCCCTCAAGCTGAGGTTCCCACAGGCGAAGCCATCTCCCACTAGTGCCCGTCCAAGCCGACACCCACCGCCAGCCCGCCGACTTCCACCAGCCAGTCGCTATCCGCGGACGGGAGAGGTGCCACAGGCCAGGGAGTCCACTTTGAAGAAGGCCGGAACAATTTAAAATACTGAAACCAGTTGTGGAGACAGACATTGTCCAATTCAAGCCGCTTCTCTGGGCTTCTTTGCAGGAGAGAGCAGAGTAATTTGCAGCATTCTGTGAAGAAAGATAAGAGAAGTCCTTAAGCATCACACCCACTCTCTTTGATTAAGAGTCTAAGCTGAAAGATCGAAATGTTACTGCATTACCCACACAACCAATTTTGTTTTTTTACTTTGTTCTATTTTGTGTGATTTAGAAGTACAAGTATTCTTGGCTGAAATGAAGATCTCACCCTGTGACAAGCCATCTTCGGTCCAGATGTTCTCATTGAGCTCGTCCAAGTCTTCTGACTCTGGAAATGTCCCACACAGCATTGTAAACAAGAGTATTCCAAGCGACCAAACTGTCGCTGGTTCCCCGTGATACTCTCCGTTTATCTCATACTCTGGGGGGCAGTACTGTTTTGTGCCTGGAAGAGAATTTTGTCCGATTTGTAAGTTTGTATTAAAGCAACATTTTTTCTAGGTATAGGGTTAAGGGTCATTAGCATGCAAGAAATTATTTGTTTGTAATCAAAGCCCTCAACTTTTCACCAAATTTTGAGACCCAGCTTATAGATTTGAGGGATAATACATACCAGAAAAGGACGTGTATCCCGCATCGGTCAGGATTTCACCACACCCAAAGTCGATCAGTTTTACTTCCAGGGTGTCTGGGTTAATCAGGAGGTTTTCCAGCTTGATGTCGCGGTGCAGCACTCCACGTTGGCAGCATGTTTGAGCTGCGAGTGTTGCTTGCTGCATGATGACCGATGCTACGTCCTCTTCGATGGTGCCTTGATGACGGTCTAGAAATTCAATCAAGTTCTCACAGTGTGGAGGCCGCTCTAGAACCATAATGTATCGTTCAGGCTCCTCATCCCAGTCCAGAAGCTGGATGATCTGGGGAACCCTGGGGCCTTTGTTGGCCAGCATTAGCAGACCGATCTCCTGTGGAACGGGTTCAGGACAGCCCTCCTAGAGGAAAGACATTTATCTTATATGGAGAAAGGATGTAGACCAGTCCTGAACTACTGGCAATAGCAGCTTGTCTATTGAAAAATTGACTGAGAAAAAACAGAGTACTTACAATGTCCATCCATTTTACAATCGCATTGTCAGCGAATTTCAGCGCCACCTGATCAACAAAACAAAAAATGGATTTGTGTTAGAATAATTTAAAATTAATAAGTGTGAATAGTTTGTATCATTTCAGTCATTAGCCTGGAACAGACATGTTCATTTTCAGTCATTTAAATTCTAGGCATGTAAAGCATGTCTATTAATCTAAACAGGTCTGACAGGTCAAGTAGTGAACATAAGATACACAAAGAATGCTTGAAAAGAAGAGAGTGATTTGAGTGTAAGACTGGGCAAGAACACTTTGATAAAGAAATATTGTAAGTAAAATAAGTGATACCTCAAGACCATCTGTCAACCGCATCCCTTCATAAACGCTTCCAAAGCCTCCTTCACCGAGCTTCCTGCCAATCTCATAGCTACATGAATTGATGTCTGTTGAGAGGAAAACAAAAGGAGTCGTCATGAAAACTGCTTTGTGCCTGAGTAAAGGTAGACATTGTATCAAACGTGTGTTTGTCTTGTGTTATGTTGGAGTTATGACAATAAACCTACCAATAATCTCCTTTTCCTCATGCTGACCATTAAAATACTGAAACCAGTTGTGGAGACAGACATTGTCCAATTCAAGCCGCTTCTCTGGGCTTCTTTGCAGGAGAGAGCAGAGTAAATCGCAGCATTCTGTGAAGAAAGACAAGAGAAGTCCTTAAGCATCACACCCGCTCTCTTTGATTAAGAGTCTAAGCTGAAAGATCGAAATGTTACTGCATTACCAACACAACCAATTTTGTTTTTTTACTTTGTTCTATTTTGTGTGATTTAGAAGTACAAGTATTCTTGGCTGAAATGAAGATCTCACCCTGTGACAAGCCATCTTCGGTCCAGATGTTCTCATTGAGCTTGTCCAAGTCTTCTGACTCAGGAAATGTCCCACACAGCATTGTAAACAAGAGTATCCCAAGCGACCAAACTGTCGCTGGTTCCCCGTGATACTCTCCGTTTATCTCATACTCTGGGGGGCAGTACTCATTTGTGCCTGGAAGAGAGATTTTGTCCGATTTGTAGGTTTGTATTAAAGCAACATTTTTTCTAGGTATAGGGTTAAGGGTCATTAGCATGCAAGAAATTATTTGTTGCTATTCATTCACAATGGTGGATCCCATTACATGATGCTTTGTAATCAAAGCCCTCAACTTTTCACCAAATTTTGAGACCCAGCTTATAGATTTGAGTGATAATACATACCAGAAAAGGACGTGTATCCCGCATCGGTCAGGATTTCACCACACCCAAAGTCGATAAGTTTTACTTCCAGGGTGTCTGGGTTAATCAGGAGGTTTTCCAGCTTGATGTCGCGGTGCAGCACTCCACGTTGGCAGCATGTTTGAGCTGCGAGTGTTGCCTGCTGCATGATGACCGATGCTACGTCCTCTTCGATGGTGCCTTGTTGTTGACGGTCTAGAAATTCAATCAAGTCCTCACAGTGTGGAGGCCGCTCTAGAACCATAATATATCCTTCAGGCTCCTCATCCCAGTCCAGAAGCTGGATGATCTGGGGAACCCTGGGGCCTTTGTTGGCCAGCATTAGCAGACCGATCTCCTGTGGAACGGGTTCAGGACAGCCCTCCTAGAGGAAAGACATTTATCTTATATGGAGAAAGGATGTAGACCAGTCCTGAACTACTGGCAATAGCAGCTTGTCTATTGAAAAATTGACTGAGGGAAACAGAGTACTTACAATGTCCATCCATTTTACAATCGCATTGTCAGCGAATTTCAGCGCCACCTGATCAATATAACAAAAAATGGATTTGTGTTAGAATTATTTACAATTAATAAGTGTGAATAGTTTGTATCATTTCAGTCATTAGCCTGGAACAGACATGTTCAGTTTCATTAATTTAAATTCTAGACATGTAAAGCATGTCTATTAATCTAAACAGGTCTGACAGGTCAAGTAGTGAACATAAGATACACAAAGAATGCTTGAAAAGAAGAGAGTGATTTGAGTATAAGACAGGGCAAGAACACTTTGATAAAGAAATATTGTAAGTAAAATAAGTGATACCTCAAGGCCATCTGTCAACCGCATCCCTTCATAAACGCTTCCAAACCCTCCTTCACCGAGCTTCCTGCCGATCTCATAGCTACATGAATTGATGTCTGTTGAAAAGAAAACAAAAGGAGTCGTCATGAAAACTGCTTTGTGCCTGAGTAAAGGTAGATATTGTATCAAACGTGTGTTTGTCTTGTGTTATGTTGGAGTTATGACAATAAACCTACCAATAATCTCCTTTTCCTCATGTTGACCATTAAAATACTGAAACCAGTTGTGGAGACAGACATTGTCCAATTCAAGCCGCTTCTCTGGGCTTCTTTGCAGGAGAGAGCAGAGTAATTTGCAGCATTCTGTGAAGAAAGGTAAGAGAAGTCCTTAAGCATCACACCCGCTCTCTTTGATTAAGAGTCTAAGTTGAAAGATCTAAATGTTACTGCATTACCCACACAACTAATTTTGTTTTTTTTACTTTGTTCTATTTTGTGTGATTTAGAAGTACAAGTATTCTTGGCTGAAATGAAGATCTCACCCTGTGACAAGCCATCTTTGGTCCAGATGTTCTCATTGAGCTCGTCCAAGTCTTCTGACTCAGGAAATGTCCCACACAGCAGTGTAAACAAGAGTATCCCAAGCGACCAAACTGTCGCTGGTTCCCCGTGATACTCTCCGTTTATCTCATACTCTGGGGGGCAGTACTCTTTTGTGCCTGGAAGAGAATTTTGTCCGATTTGTAAGTTTGTATTAAAGCAACATTTTTTCTAGGTATAGGGTTAAGGGTCATTAGCATGCAAGAAATTATTTGTTGCTATTCATTCACAATGGTGGATCCCATTATATGATGCTTTGTAATCAAAGCCCTCAACTTATCACCAAATTTTGAGACCCAGCTTATAGATTCGAGGGATAATACATACCAGCAAAGGATGTGTATCCCGCATCGGTCAGGATTTCACCACACGCAAAGTCGATCAGTTTTACTTCCAGGGTGTCTGGGTTAATCAGGAGGTTTTCCAGCTTGATGTTGCGGTGCAGCACTCCACGTTGGCAGCATGTTTGAGCTGCGAGTGTTGCCTGCTGCATGATGACCGATGCTACGTCCTCTTCGATGGTGCCTTGATGACGGTCTAGAAATTCAATCAAGTCCTCACAGTGTGGAGGCCGCTCTAGAACCATAATGTATCGTTCAGGCTCCTCATCCCAGTCCAGAAGCTGGATGATCTGGGGAACCCTGGGGCCTTTGTTGGCCAGCATTAGCAGACCGATCTCCTGTGGAACGGGTTCAGGACAGCCCTCCTAGAGGAAAGACATTTATCTTATATGGAGAAAGGATGTAGACCAGTCCTGAACTACTGGCAATAGCAGCTTGTCTATTGAAAAACTGACTGAGAGAAACAGAGTACTTACAATGTCCATCCATTCTATACCCGCATTGTCAGCGAATTTCAGCGCCACCTGATCAACAAAACAAAAAATGGATTTGCGTTAGAATTATTTACAATTAATAAGTGTGAATAGTTCGTATCATTTCAGTCATTAACCTGGAACAGACATGTTCAGTTTCATTAATTTAAATTCTAGGTAGAGCATGTCTATTAATCTAAACAGGTCTGACAGGTCAAGTAGTGAACACTAGTGATACACTAAGGAGAGTGAGACAAGTGTAAACCAGAGCAAGAACAATTCATCTAAAAGATTTAAGGATAATAAGTGATACCTTAAAGCCATCTGTCAAGCGAATCCCCGCATAAACATTTCCTCCTTCACCGAGCTTCCTGACAATTTCATAGCTCTCTGAATTGACATCTAAGAGAAAAATAGATGTGACATGAGTAAAGACAGATATTATATCAAAAGTTTGCCTGTATTGTGTAATGTTGGAGTCATGACAGTCAATTTACCAATAATCTCATAATCCTTCAGTTGATTTAACTGAGGTGATACGGTGTCCTCCGTCGGTCTGTCTGATGCACGGGGGACGTCGACTCTACAGTCTGATATTGCACAGACTGTAGCTTGAGGGACATCGTCCATACAGTCTGATATCGCACAGGCTGTAATTTGAAAGACATCGTCCCTACAGTCTGATATCGCATAGACTGTAATTTGAGGGATATCATCCCTACAGTCTGATATCGCACAGACTGTTGCTTGAGGGACATCGTCCCTACAGTCTGATATCGCACAGACTGTAGCTTGAGAGACATCGTCCCTACAGTCTGATATCGCACAGACTGTAATTTGAGGGACATCGTCCCTACAGTCTGATATCGCACAGACTGTAATTTGAGGGATATCATCCCTACAGTCTGATATCGCACAGACTGTTGCTTGAGAGACATCGTCCCTACAGTCTGATATCGCACAGACTGTAATTTGAGGGATATCATCCCTACAGTCTGATATCGCACAGACTGTAATTTGAGGGATATCATCCCTACAGTCTGATATCGCACAGACTGTAGCTTGAGAGACATCGTCCCTACAGTCTGATATCGCACAGACTGTTGCTTGAGGGACATCGTCCCTACAGTCTGATATCGCACAGACTGTTGCTTGAGGGACATCGTCCCTACAGTCTGATATCGCACAGACTGTTGCTTGAGGGACATCGTCCCTACAGTCTGATATCGCATAGACTGTAATTTGAGGGACATCGTCCCTACAGTCTGATATCGCAGAGACTGTTGCTTGAGGGACATCGTCCCTACAGTCTGATATCGCATAGACTGTAATTTGAAGGACATCGTCCCTACAGTCTGATATCGCATAGACTGTAATTTGAGGGACATCGTCCCTACAGTCTGATATCGCACAGACTGTTGCTTGAGGGACATCGACACAACAGTCAGCCACATCAAAGCCTGGAGCTGAAGTGGTACTGACTGGACCTTGTGTGACATCGACTCTACAGTCTGAAATGGCATAGACTGGGACATGGGGGATGTCCACACAGTCAGCCGCTACAAAGACTGGAACTCGAGGGACATTCGCTCTATAGTCGGCCACATCACGGACTCTGTAGTCGGATGTGGCACAGACTGTAGCTTGGGGTATGTCAACACTCAAGTCAGTTGCCAAACAGACTGGAGTTTGTAGGATAAAGGCTGAGTAGACACAGCTCAAAGAGTTGAGGACGTCGGCACTCCATGAATCTCCGACCAAATCCTGGAAAACGTCGTCACTCCACTCGTCACTGATTTCAGCATGACCAGGTTCCTCCGCGATGGGGAGGACTTCAGGCTCACTGGTGCTGGTGACATGCTGAGAAGTCTGATCTAAAGAGAGAAATGATTTCACCAAAAAATGGTTTTAATGAAATATTATTAATAAAACATTGCATAAACATATATATTACTGCAACTAAGCTTGCTGTAAATTATGAAGAGAGTTTTTGGGGCAAAAGTTACTGCGTTTTGAGTTAGTTACTTTGTATGAAAAGTATAACGTTACATTACTTTGGTGTTACTTTTTCTCACCTGGGCTGGGCTTGCGTTTTTGTTTTTTAAAAATAACAAACAAAAATTTATTTTTGGTGAATCTTTTACGAACCTACGGAGCCCCAGACATGACATGCAGGAAAAAAAAATATTAGGCTAAATCGTGCGCACAATTTAATTTTTTTCTTGGATATCATGTACAGGGCTCCGTATCTTTAGACCTTGTCTCACCAAAAGTGAAATGAATAAGCCTCAGGTTGAAGGAAATGCATATTTATGCCTGTACAGTAGAACAAGCACAGCTCAAACAAACCTTTCAGCTGTGCTGACATTGTGGATTAAATAAGAATAGAAAACGAGAAGGAAGGTCAACAATCTTATTTCTAAATCGACCTCTAAAGTAATCTTTGCTTATTAGTATAATTGAATTAGATCATTGAAGGTCAGCAGCAAAGCAAAGAGATTAAATACGTAAAAAAATATTTTTATGTAATTTGAAAGTTAATTATTACATTTCTGTAAATTTCTGAAATTGCATTTCACTGTTTTTATTAATTTTGAGGAATTCTGAATGTTTTCGTGCAAGTGAGACGAGTAAATGCATGCTCACATTTAGTCTAGATTCAAATGTAGAATTCATTAATTTAGCATCTGATTAGCACAACTAACAACATCTTCATTTTCAGCCAATTAATTTGTCCTACTGGTTAAAGTCACCCGGCATAATTATTACTCTATTATTACGCAATTTCACCTTGTTAGGACTTGCTAAGGCAGCATAGAAACTTTAATAAAAATCTGAGGTAATACATTTTAATGTCTATTTAAATGCATTTACACATCTGTCATCGAAATCTCCATTATATGTCAAGTATATCATGTTTCTGAATTCTGTGGTAAAATTTTCAGTTCGCGGTTGTGCATTATTTATTAATAATCCAAAATCACACTTTAAGAAATTAAACTTCACAGAAATATATAGAAAATATATATATAAAAGTTGCTACTTATTGTTTCATACCTTCATTTGAACTGGTCTTATCGTTTTTTTCTTTCTTCTTGCCTTTCTCTCTTTTCCTACCGTTCACTTTTTTCCTATTAGAGTGCGATTGTGGTGGTGTACAGTTGTGTAAACTGTCAGAACCATCGACACTTCTGACGCAAGAAAGCTGTGAACCCATTGTCAAATGCTAAATACGCTGCAATAAACGCCAGTAGAAAACATTCAACAAACTAATTAAAAAAGTGCGAAGCGCGCTTTTATATACCTGTATGCCACTGTGACGTCACGTTCTATAACGCATTCCAATCACGGCTTTGTGAGTAAACAGTGTCTGTGGGCGGGGCCGTGCCGCAATTCCAACCCTTACAAAAAATTACTGCAGTTTTTTAGAAGTAATACTGCAGTTTTTGTTACATATAGAAAAATGCAGTTTTTTGGACACGAAAAAACTGCAGTATTGCAGTATAACCTCAAATTTCTGTAGTTTTACTGAAGTACAACTACAGCAATACATCTAAAGTACTAGTAAAATAAAACTGCAATACAACTGCAGTTATACTGTGTTTATACTTCAGGCAACTTTCAATTGTACTCCATTTTACCGCAGCTGTACTTATACTACAGTTTTACTGCAGTTGAACTTCAATGTACTGCAGTTGTACTGTGACTATACTTCATTATACTGCAAATCTATGGTTGTGCTTAATTAAACTGCAGTAAAACTACATGGTACTGCAGTTTTAATGCAGTTCCACTTCAATATACCGCAGTTCATTTTTGTAAGGGAATTTAATATGATTTGTTTAATTAACCCTATAATTAATGCTACTCGTTTGGTTTTGTATAACTTTTGTGATGCTCTTTGTTCATGGTCCAGAAGTCATACTGGTTTCATCCAGAACACTAGCACAGGGATCACTCAATCATTAGTGTGATTAGAATAGCAGCTGGCATGCCCTCAACCTAAGCACAAGCTCAACACTTCACCACAATGGTAACCCCAAAACTATTAACATAACAGAAACTTTTAAATACCAACATCATAGAACAGTAAACATTAAAAACATCTCTCAATTTTCTCATCTTGCTAAAAACGGTTTAAAATAACACTTTATTTCAACATTTACTCTCCCAGTTCAGCCGCTTTGCAAAGCATGATGGGAAGTGAAAGTCCTGTTTGATTGAGTCCTGGTTGAGTTTACTTGAGTGAAACATGTTATTTTAAAATGAAAACATTACGTTAAGTCAAAAAGTAATCATAAGTCAATTTAACATGAAGCAATCATGTTTGAACCTAAAACCAATATAATGGTGTTGAATCAAAATAAGTTGTTTAAATAAAGTGAACAGCATCGAAAAATCTTTTTTTTTGAGTGTGCAATACAACTGCAGTTATACTGCTTTTATACTTCATGCAACTTTCAGTTGTACTTCATTTTACTGCAGCTGTACTTATACTACAGTTTTACTGCTGTTGAACTTCAATGTACTGCAGTTGTACTGTGACTATACTTCATTATACTGCAAATTTGAATTAAACTGCAGTTAAACTACTTGGTACTGCAGTTTTACTGCTGTTGAACTTCAATGTACTGCAGTTGTACTGTGACTATACTTCATTATACTGCAAATTTGAATTAAACTGCAGTTAAACTACTTGGTACTGCAGTTTTATTGCAGTTCTACTTCAATATACTGCAGTTCTTTTTTGTAAGGGAATTACCAGAGCAATCCACTTCGCTGCTAAATTAACTGCGACGAACTGAGATTTCGGCTGAAAATTTGAACTGCGTTTACGTGTCTGAAATTACCAGGTTTAATCGTATTCAGAGTCTATTAATCATGTGTAGACAGTTGAGACAGCGCGATGATTCAAACATCCACCCGTTATTTACTTTTAAATTGCGATTCAGTTGTGTCTATTAAACATTTGACAAGAAATAAAGCTCTGTACGATCACAACGAACATCAAACATAAATCTCTGGATTATCTAACGTTAAGAACGAAACAGCTTTGAAAACAGTATTTTCAAGCAAACATTATCATTATTTCTGTCTTACAATAATTCAAATTATCACAGAAGTACTGGGATAAAAGTTAATAGTTCGGATATAAACACTGATAAATAGAGTAAATCGCCTTTTGAAAGTGATTAAAGATTGTATCAATTTCGTCGCCATTAGGTGGCGACAAGTGACTCTTTTGTATTTGTCATTGAATCATTCAATAAAAGATTCATTCAAAATCACTGATTCACCCAGTAATGAAACAAGTGAAGTGTTTATGAGTCATTGAATCATTTATTCAAACCGATTTTAAATAATAATACAATTATTAGAAATTATTTTTAAATAGACTATAGTTACTAGGCCTAACATTTTGTCAGAACCTCTAAATATATTACATATCATTTTATTTAGGTGTCTATTTAAAATCATAGCCAAATTATGATCTCTGTTTTAAATGAACAAAAAATTGTCTTAATTTTTTAGAGTAAAAATAGCATCATAACCTCATACTGTAAAACAGGCTCTGAGAAGGAGGGGAGATCAACTCATTAATACTCAAAAAAAAAAAATAACCATCACATTTCAACATTTTTAACCATTATTTAAGAAAATGGATGAGTAAAAAATATCATATATTTTTAATACGTTATTATGCAAATCATTAAGTCAATCAAGTCACCTTTACTTATATAGCGCTTTTTACAATGCAAATTGTGGCAAAGCAGTTTTACAGTAATAATTGGCAAATCATTTTTGGCTGCATAGAAGCTCTTTCCCTTAAAACTGATTCACATTTAAACAGCACAAGCCTGATTTCATACGTCAAAATGAATTCACAAACATGACAAGTAAACAGTCAATAATAAACAAATAAACAATTTACAAGCAAGTAGTTTTTTTTCTGGGTAGGTCTAACAGTATATTGAGGTAAGTAATACTAAAGAAATTTAATAAGGAATCAAATGTAAAATCATACTGGATGGTCTTCCCTCAATAAAATAAATACAGATTAATCCTTACAATTAAGGTTACAAAAGTTGTGCTGTGAGTGTCATTAATGTAAGGATTATTAGGCTTCTGTCACTTTAAGGGATGCACAGATCCAATACTGTTTACGTTCACTTAAAGGGACAGTTCACTTTTCAAAAATTAAAAGTCTGTCATCATTTACTCACCCTCAAGTTATACAAATTTCTTTGTTCTGCTGTACAAAAGGGAAGATATTTTGAAGAATGTTTGTAACCAAGCAGATCTCGCCCATTGACTACCATAGTATTTTTTCCCTACTATGGTAGTCAATGGGGGGGGTAATATATATTGCTTGGTAACAAACATTCTTCAAAATATCTTCCTTTATGTAAAGCAGAACAAAGAAATTTATACAGGTTTGGAAGAACTTGATGGTAAGTCAATGTTGAATTTTCATTTTTGGGTGAACTGTTTATGTGCTTAATATTTTTTATATCTTCTCTTGCATTGAAATCCTCTGATATTTTTCTTTAAAAATTCTCATATGAGACTTCTAATTCGTGACAAGTGTTTTGTTTTGCCCTCTCCCCTGCGTTTCTGCCTTCGCCATCATGCGTGAGGTCAGAGGTCACTCTTTTGCTGTAAATCGATGTGTAAGGCTGTCCGTTGTAGTTTATAAACTTTTAAATATGGATATTTTTTTTTTACAAAACCCATTGCTTTGTTTCAGAAGGCCTTTATTAACCCCCGGGGCCATAGGGGTTATTTTTATGATGGATGGGCTATTCATTATGCCTAATTTCTAGTTATTACTATAGTAAATACATGTAACATATGTAACAATGACACTGTAAAATAAAGTGTTACTGATTACTTTCCGTACCCACTGTATATCCTATGAACAATGTTACTTTAAGGCCGAGTACAAGTTAGAAAGAGCTTTAAAATATGGACTTTCTTGAATTTTTGACTGAACAATTGATTTTCTCCATGTGTAAAATATTTTCTACTAATAAGAACAGATATTAGGAAAAACCTGGCTTTCAGACATTCCATGAAACTAAATACTAAATCAGGTGTCTGACATTTTTGCTCGGGCAGCACCAAAACACAAAAAATTTGTTACATAAGTAACAAACAACTAATTGAGTTAATCTAGCTCAAAGTAGTCCGCTGCTAAAACAACAATTTAAACAACTGTAGAGTTCAAACAACACACATTAAAGAGAAGCTTCATTCCAGTCTCTTTCCAGACCCTTCACTCTCTCTGTTCCTCGGTGGAACGAGCTTCATTCTGTTGTATGAAGGAAGACAAGACAGTGAAATACTTTGCATTGTTTACTGTAAATATTAAGGCTGCAAAATCAATGTACATACAATAAAAAATGTAAAAGATACATTACAATATGTTTCTGAACTATACTGGCCTTGTTGTATGTTTTTGACTCAACAAAGAACCAGCTAATGGCATAGTTACACTGCTATTTCAACGAGATATATAAACACTAACATTTTGCCATATATGACATTTTTTATGACATAATTTATTTCACATCAGCAAAAAAGTGTATTCTTTCTCAATAAAACAGCTATTGGTTTCAGTTATGTATTTTATCAGTATATCTTCTAGTTGCAAAGCTTAAAGGGTTAGTTCACTCAAAAATGAAAATTATCATTCCATACACGTAAGACCTTCGTTTATCTTCGCTCAGAACACAAATTAAGATATTTTTGATGAAATCCAAGAGGTTTCTGCTTCCCCATTTACAAATCAATGCAATTATCACCTTCAAGGTCCAGAAAAGTAGTAAAGACATCACTAAAATAGTCCATGTGACTCCACTGGTTCAACCTTAGTTTTATGAAGTGATGAGAATATGCAAAAACAATTGTGCACAAAAAAAAAGAGACTTTATTCAACAATTGACCCTTCGCCAGCGGTTTGATCAGGCGATCTGACCAATCATAACCCCGAATCCGCCATTTTGTCCGACAAAGCAGAACTTCAACTTGAAAAATTGTGTGTACTCACGTCTTTCCACGCTTGAAACAACATTCCTTCTGATGTTCATTCATGTTTATTTGATACTATAAATGAACTAGTATGAAGAGACGATCGCTTCACGAGGAGCTACAGCGATCTGTCACGACACATTAAACACACACTATATGCTATTTATTGATTAAACTTCTTTAAAAAATGACAATATTTTAAATATGAAACTATTTCATATCAAAAGCAGCCTGCTCTGTCTTGTCTGTAGACACGTTGTTAGCGCATGGCTTGTCGGACATAGCAACAGTAACTAAAGCGGGCGGGTCTTTGCAAATTGAAAGAAAATTAAACCCAGTCTATTTTTCTTTGGTATTGAGATAGTAGAAATAAATGTAATATGGATAATCTTGACTTTAACATTTTATTCACTTTGCAAAAACTGTAATTTGAGGCCAGAAATCAGTCCCTCCAGAAAAACTCGGGGGTTTTTTGTGATTGTTGCGGGCAAAAATCCTTGATTATGCGGCACGTTTTCTTAAAAAATGCGATGGAATATGCGGGATATTTTTAGAATAAAAAAATAAAATGTGTGCTTCCTGTTTAACAGAGGTAGCTGTACAAAACAGACATCTTCTGTTAAATGAAGTGCTTCCAGTGCACAAAGTGTAATCTCTTACTGCAACGTAAATTATTTTACATGCTACTAATATACAGCGTCATGTAACACACTGGGAAACTGCTTCTCGCGCTCTTTTGCGCTTATTTTTGTTGGCAGATGAGAATTATTGGCGTGCTTCAACATGGTTTCACCGCGGGGTTTACAGATGACGTTCATAAAATGACGGTGCATAAAATATTGTTATGAGATTATATGCATTGATAAAATGGGATGTTTCTGAAGACAATTGTTAGAAAAAATATCATTATCATCAACTGAGCATTAAATATACCCTAAATTATAGAAAGTCCCTCAACTGTTTATTTAAACATCCGAATGGGGCCGGGTCCCTTTAAATCCACTGTGGAGTGGAGCAGGTGGGCGTTCCTGCGCAACGCAGCGCTGCTGGAACTGAGCGGAATCTCCTCTCAGACACTTTCAGCTTGTGCTCGACGCTTTAGTGAAATGCTGCAGCTGAATGACAGTGTAGATCCCGAGAGCCCGGGCGCGGCTGTTTTACACCCGGGGGACTGTGATGATGGACTGGAGGTGGGGGCCCTATCTGGAGCTTCGGTGGCCTGCTGCACCCCATTACAGACCCTCACGCCTTTCCACGTTCACAACCCAACCATGCGAGCTAAAGTCAAAGACTATTTCGTCTTTAGGGTAAGTCATTCAGTGTTTGCTACAAAGCGTCCGGACTCGGTAGTCAGGGTTGTAATGTGTGAAAATGTTTTGTTTCTTTGGGTGTTGTTGACTAGACAGGGTTGTGTGTCAAAACCTAGGAAGTTGCCTGCGTAGACGACATATATGAGGCGTTTATCGAAGCTGCGCAATGACATGAAACCCCAAACCCTTGTTTTTAATTTGACACGCGTTGTAAACCGCGAAAAAAACGGGCAAAATGCCTACAACGCACCTTCTTTGCTCGAAAATGCGGTCTACCTAGGGAGCACAGCAGATTTTGTGACACCTCCATTGTTTTGTGACCTTAAACTGCTGGAATGAAGAGCTGTCGGATAGCTGTGATATTGTAACATGAAACTAGCTGTAATTATGAAGCCCACCTAACATTGTGGAACTTGCTAACTGTGATAGTCTTGAGATAAAGTTGATTCTTTTTGTAAGACAGTTAGGCTATACTGTATGGAGGACCAGGAGTGCCACATAAAAATAAAACGATGAGTCAATTAATTCATTTAATAATTCACACATAAAAATGTAAATAAATAAATCGCTTTTAAATAGGCAAATTAATAGACGTATTTAAAGTTGTTTATTTAATTCCTGTTTTTAAACGTAGATTAATAGAACAATAAAAAAATACATTTGTAAATCATTTTAAATCGCTTTGTAAATGGCTTTTTAAAACGCTTTTTAAAAAAAGGATTTGCCAATTGCTTTTCTCTCTCGGTTTGCCAAACGCTTTTCTTTATCCATTTTTCAATCCAGTGCTAAAATGCCATTGGACAGTACACACGTGGGAGCAACCAATCAGCTTGTTTACAATGTTTACATTCATCTCACGTAATGACGGCTTCTGCTCGTGGGAACGGAGAAAGTTCCATTCTATCACAAAAACCCAGACCACGATGATCAAAAGTATGGGAATACTTTAAACAGAGGCCGAATAAAACGCTCCTTTGTTCCCTTTGCAAAACCGAAATGGCGTACCATCTATGGAATTAGATCTCTGCCAAATTTTTTGAATTGAGTGTGAACTGAGTTGAGGAGAAAATCTACGTCTTGCATATAAGAAAATATTTTGAGCGAACGAAAATCAGTTTTGCATTTCAAAGAAGTTTATTTGGATGTGCGCAGACGTTCTCTTTCGCACGTGGAAGGTTTCAGTTGCTCGCGCTCCTGACATGCTCGCTAAGCGCCGACCGCTCGCCTGCTCAACACAAACCAGCATTACTATGTGCCAAAATTCCAGCCAATCAGAGACGAGGCTGCATAATTCTGATTCTGAAGAGCATTCCAGACAGCGCAAGAGGAAAAACACATGGTTCAGGAGACGTTTGTTCAGTGGCTTGAACACTATCAAAGTTCCTTTAAGACTGTAGAGAAAGTGTTTGACACTCTTCATGTTAAAGTTCAAATGTCTTCCACTGGACGAACACACATAATGGCTTATTTTTAATCAAAATCAAATGGTATTATTACATAATGGCGTGTCCCAGTGTTTCTACACCTCAATCAACTGCTAAATTAGTTCTAACTTCTTACGTAAAAAAAGATCACTAGATTGATCATTTTTTTTTAAATAAAAATAATCATTAGAGTTGTCGACTAATCGAAAAAAAAATAATAGTTAGTCGACAGAAAAAATAATTGTTTGTTGCAGCTCTATTATGAAGCAACGAGAATATTTTTGCGCAAAAACAAAAATAACGACAATATCATTCAACAATATCTTCTCTTGTGTCATTCTCATACGTTAAGTTTAGAGCTTCCAGGTTCTTAAAAAAAACTCGTTTTCATCAAAAATATCTTAATTTGTGTTTTGAAGATGAAGGAAGGTCTTAGGGGTTTTGAACGATATGAGGGGGAGCAA
>CM074315.1:6327120-6394620 GCA_037194245.1 Opsariichthys bidens | reverse complement strand
CAGCTTTACATTAATAAGAAAATGGTGTCATTGTGCAGCTTATTCTATATATTATTGATTCATTCCGTTGCAAATATCAGTAGTTATTAGTCTAGTTAATTTATGTATATCAGCACTGCAGAAAACAGTGACGTGATCGTCCGGCTCAGCTCAGTTCACATACAACGGCGCCAATGCAGGCATATCAAAAACACTGCTGAATATCAAGCAAGTGTCCCCAACTTAAGCAAGCCAAAGGAACCAAAACTCCAACAAATGGAGAAAAAAATGTGTTCAGTCTATAGGCGCATTATGTTTCTGTTCAAAGTGACATCGCCAACTACTGGCCTGGCAGGATAATGCAGAGTTTTTAGTCATTTTCGCTGATCCATGTGAACGGGGATCATTTTGACAACGTTGCCTGTACGCGAAAAACGCAAAGGAGAGACTTTATAGTTTTTAGTACATCATTGTTGTCAAAAAACCGAAGCAGAAATGCAGGACTGAATGTAGTTGTTAAATCAAATTCAGTATTGAGAAGTCAGAATTATGAGATATAAACTCGCAATATTGAGAAAAGTCAGAATTATGAGAAATAAACTCGCAATATTGAGAAAAGTCAGAATTATGAGATATAAACTCGCAATATTGAGAAAAGTCAGAATTATGAGATATAAACTCGCAATATTGAGAAAAGTCAGAATTATGAGAAATAAACTCGCAATATTGAGAAAAGTCAGAATTATGAGATATAAACTCGCAATATTGAGAAAAGTCAGAATTATGAGATATAAACTCGCAATATTGAGAAAAGTCAGAATTATGAGATATAAACTCGCAATATTGAGAAAAGACAGAATTATGAGATATAAACTCGCAATATTGAGAAAAGTCAGAATTATGAGATATAAACTCGCAATATTGAGAAAAGTCAGAATTATGAGATATAAACTCGCAATATTGAGAAAAGACAGAATTATGAGATATAAACTCGCAATATTGAGAAAAGTCAGAATTATGAGATATAAACTCGCAATATTGAGAAAAGTCAGAATTATGAGATATAAACTCGCAATATTGAGAAAAGACAGAATTATGAGATATAAACTCGCAATATTGAGAAAAGTCAGAATTATGAGATATAAACTCGCAATATTGAGAAAAGTCAGAATTATGAGATATAAACTCGCAATATTGAGAAAAGACAGAATTATGAGATATAAACTCGCAATATTGAGAAAAGTCAGAATTATGAGATATAAGCTCGCAATATTGAGAAAAGTCAGAATTATGAGATATAAACTCGCAATATTGAGAAAAGACAGAATTATGAGAAATAAACTCGCAATATTGAGAAAAGTCATAATTATGAGATATAAACTCGCAATATTGAGAAAAGTCAGAATTATGAGATATAAACTCGCAATATTGAGAAAAGACAGAATTATGAGATATAAACTCGCAATATTGAGAAAAGACAGAATTATGAGATATAAACTCGCAATATTGAGAAAAGTCAGAATTATGAGATATAAACTCGCAATATTGAGAAAAGTCAGAATTATGAGATATAAACTCGCAATATTGAGAAAAGTCAGAATTATGAGATATAAACTCGCAATATTGAGAAAAGTCAGAATTATGAGATATAAACTCGCAATATTGAGAAAAGTCAGAATTATGAGAAATAAACTCGCAATATTGAGAAAAGTCAGAATTATGAGATATAAACTCGCAATATTGAGAAAAGTCAGAATTATGAGATATAAACTCGCAATATTGAGAAAAGTCAGAATTATGAGATATAAACTCGCAATATTGAGAAAAGACAGAATTATGAGATATAAACTCGCAATATTGAGAAAAGTCATAATTATGAGATATAAACTCGCAATATTGAGAAAAGTCATAATTATGAGATATAAACTCGCAATATTGAGAAAAGACAGAATTATGAGATATAAACTCGCAATATTGAGAAAAGACAGAATTATGAGATATAAACTCGCAATATTGAGAAAAGTCAGAATTATGAGATATAAACTCGCAATATTGAGAAAAGTCAGAATTATGAGATATAAACTCGCAATATTGAGAAAAGACAGAATTATGAGATATAAACTCGCAATATTGAGAAAAGACAGAATTATGAGATATAAACTCGCAATATTGAGAAAAGTCAGAATTATGAGATATAAACTCGCAATATTGAGAAAAGTCAGAATTATGAGATATAAACTCGCAATATTGAGAAAAGTCAGAATTATGAGATATAAACTCGCAATATTGAGAAAAGTCAGAATTATGAGATATAAACTCGCAATATTGAGAAAAGTCAGAATTATGAGATATAAACTCGCAATATTGAGAAAAGTCAGAATTATGAGATATAAACTCGCAATATTGAGAAAAGACAGAATTATGAGATATAAACTCGCAATATTGAGAAAAGTCCGAATTATGAGATATAAACTCGCAATATTGAGAAAAGTCCGAATTATGAGATATAAACTCGCAATATTGAGAAAAGACAGAATTATGAGATATAAACTCACAATATTGAGAAAAGTCCGAATTATGAGATATAAACTCGCAATATTGAGAAAAGACAGAATTATGAGATATAAACTCACAATATTGAGAAAAGTCAGAATTATGAGAAATAAACTCGCAATATTGAGAAAAGTCATAATTATGAGATATAAACTCGCAATATTGAGAAAGTCAGAATTATGAGATATAAACTCACAATATTGAGAAAAGTCAGAATTATGAGATATAAACTCGCAATATTGAGAAAAGTCAGAATTATGAGAAATAAACTCGCAATATTGAGAAAAGTCATAATTATGAGATATAAACTCGCAATATTGAGAAAAGACAGAATTATGAGATATAAACTCGCAATATTGAGAAAAGACAGAATTATGAGATATAAACTCGCAATATTGAGAAAAGTCAGAATTATGAGATATAAACTCGCAATATTGAGAAAAGACAGAATTATGAGATATAAACTCGCAATATTGAGAAAAGTCAGAATTATGAGAAATAAACTCGCAATATTGAGAAAAGTCATAATTATGAGATATAAACTCGCAATATTGAGAAAAGTCAGAATTATGAGATATAAACTCGCAATATTGAGAAAAGACAGAATTATGAGATATAAACTCGCAATGTTGAGAAAAGACAGAATTATGAGATATAAACTCGCAATATTGAGAAAAGTCAGAATTATGAGATATAAACTCGCAATATTGAGAAAAGTCAGAATTATGAGATATAAACTCGCAATATTGAGAAAAGTCAGAATTATGAGATATAAACTCGCAATATTGAGAAAAGTCATAATTATGAGATATAAACTCGCAATATTGAGAAAAGTCAGAATTATGAGATATAAACTCGCAATATTGAGAAAAGACAGAATTATGAGATATAAACTCGCAATGTTGAGAAAAGACAGAATTATGAGATATAAACTCGCAATATTGAGAAAAGTCAGAATTATGAGATATAAAACTCGCAATATTGAGAAAAGTCAGAATTATGAGATATAAACTCGCAATATTGAGTAAAGTCCGAATTATGAGATATAAACTCGCAATATTGAGAAAAGTCAGAATTATGAGAAATAAACTCGCAATATTGAGAAAAGTCAGAATTATGACATATAAACTCCCAATATTGAGAAAAGTCCGAATTATGAGATATAAACTCGCAATATTGAGAAAAGTCAGAATTATGAGATATAAACTCACAATATTGAGAAAAGACAGAATTATGAGATATAAACTGACAATATTGAGAAAAGTCAGAATTATGAGAAATAAACTCGCAATATTGAGAAAAGTCAGAATTATGAGATATAAACTCACAATATTGAGAAAAGACAGAATTATGAGATATAAACTGACAATATTGAGAAAAGTCAGAATTATGAGATATAAACTCACAATATTGAGAAAAGACAGAATTATGAGATATAAACTGACAATATTGAGAAAAGTCAGAATTATGAGATATAAACTCACAATATTGAGAAAAGACAGAATTATGAGATATAAACTGACAATATTGAGAAAAGTCAGAATTATGAGATATAAACTCACAATATTGAGAAAAGTCAGAATTATGAGATATAAACTGACAATATTGAGAAAAGTCAGAATTATGAGAAATAAACTCGCAATATTGAGAAAAGTCAGAATTATGAGAAATAAACTGACAATATTGAGAAAAGTCAGAATTATGAGATATAAACTCACAATATTGAGAAAAGTCAGAATTATGAGATATAAACTCACAATATTGAGAAAGTCAGAATTATGAGATATAAATTCACAATATTGAGAAAGTCAGAATTATGAGATATAAACTCGCAATATTGAGAAAGTCAGAGTTGCAAGCAAAGAAATTGAGATATAAATTCACAAATTGTGAGATGCAAAGTCTCAAATCATGAAAACAGTTGTGGATCATCCAGTAATGACATTACAGTAAAAATTCTAGGGTATATCAATTTTTGAATTGGGAAATTTATTTATAAATTCAGTTATTTTGTCTTGTGGAGTCTGTAAACATCTGTTATGTACAATGGCTTATTCAGGACAGTATTAGACAAAAATAACATATGATCCCTCTTATTCTGGTAAAATTATTGAAATGTTGCATATTCTCCAAGGGGTATGAAATGTAGCTCAGCTTTTTCAGATCGTCAGAGTCAAAGAATCACTAATTGCCGTATACATTAAAACTCAAAGTAATCACTTTGGTAATCTAAAACACTTTTCAGATGGAACTGTAATCTGATTACCACCCATTTCAAATGTAACTGTAATGAAATACTGTTACTCAAATTTTGTATTTTAAATGCATAACTTACTCCCCAACCCTGATCCTCATGAAGAAATCGCCCCTGATTGTCATGTAAACGTACCCTAAATCTCAGATTCAAGAATCATACTTTGCTATATGCATAGAAAGACGGATCGTTTCATTCTCCTCTCCATTCCAGCTTGAGAATTTCAAGACCCAGCTCATCCAGGCTGTGAAAAAAGCCCATAAAGAATTCCCCATCCCAGGACGAGCCAATGGCGTACTGATACTGGAGCGGCCACTCCTTATCGAGACTTACCTGGGCATCATGTCCTTTATCAACAATGAAGCCAAACTGGGCTACGCCATGACGAGGGGAAAAATCGGCTTTTAAGTACTGAATTCTCCCTCCATCTCAGTCATCCTCCAGTCAAGTGCAGTTTTTGAGTGATACTGCTACACTTAAGTATGTGAGTTGAGTACATGCCACTTGTTTTGTTGTTTGGATGTATATAGCGTGTGAAATGTGCCAGGCAGTAAGACAATGGTCGCTGCAACGGGATGTGCCTGGATTAATCCGATGCCAATCTACATGCCCTCTTCCCCTATTATACATGTAGAAAAAAGGCTTTCTGATTTGGTCGAATGATTTGGAGAGGCAGTTTGCGTCTGTTTTATGGCATGCTTTGATGGCCATTTAATATTTTTAACAAATATTGTGGCAGTCGACTAGTTGGTAGGTTGATTGAATGACTTAGTTTTGGTTTAGGGGTCACCTGACCGCTCTCTGATGACTTCCTAAAGAGAACATTTCTTGCATTTGAAAACCGCTTGACTGTGTGCACTGGAATGGAACAATGTTGGGGTTTCGAGATGCGTTTTTAATAGTTAAACTAAAAGCTAATATTAATAGAAGGATGCTCAAAAAAACACGAAGCAATGTATTGACCGAAGACATCTGCATGTGTATGACTATAGCGCAGATTGAATAGTAAAAACAACAACTTCCACAAGCGTTTTACCAAGCGAACAGCTAATTAAAGCATTGCCGCCAAAAAGATAAATATTTTAATTTAAAAAAAATGAATGACCTCAGGGTTAGGGCTAAGACTTGTTGCTTTCAGGATGTTGCATTCTCAACATTTACTTTTAAATGTTGGATTTCTTGAAATGGGAGTAGCAACAGATTTTTCTTCCATATTGTGACGTACATTGAGTGCAATGGATTATCGAAAAAGAAAAAAATGAAAGGAGAGGACTTGGGTTCTATGCATAGGCTGTTGATTGGATGTTGTGGCAATTAAAAGTAGAGGCAGATGAACGCGAGTTTGCAGGGGGGGAGGAGGGGGGGCGGTTAAAGCTAACGCTCGTATACTACATTCACCTAAAGGATTATTAGGAACACCACACTAATACTGTGTTTGACCCCATTTTGCCTTCAGAACTGCCTTAATTCTACGTGGCATTGATTCAACAAGGTGCTGAAAGCATTCTTTAGAAATGTTGGCCCATATTGATAGGATAGCATCTTGCAGTTGATGGAGATTTGTGGGATGCACATCCAGGGCACGAAGCTCCCGTTCCACCACATCCCAAAGATGCTCTATTGGGTTGAGATCTGGTGACTGTGGGCCATTTTAGTACAGTGAACTCATTGTCATGTTCAAGCTTTGTGACATGGTGCATTATCCTGCTGGAAGTAGCCATCCAAGGATGGGTACATGGTGGTCATGAAGGGATGGACATGGTCAGAATCAATGCTCAGGTAGGCCGTGGCATTTAAACGATGCCCAATTGGCACTAAGGGGCCTAAAGTGTGCCAAGACAACAACCCCCACACCATTACACCACCACCACCAGCCTGCACAGTGGTAACAAGGCATGATGGATCCATGTTCTCATTCTGTTTACCCCAAATTCTGACTCTACCATCTGAATGTCTCAACAGAAATTGAGACTCATCAGACCAGGCGACATTTTTTCAGTCTTCAACTGTCCAATTTTGGTGAGCTCGTGCAAATTGTAGCCTCTTTTTCCTATTTGTAGTGGAGATGAGTGGTACCCGGTGGGGTCTTCTGCTGTTGTAGCCCATCCGCCTCAAGGTTGTGCGTGTTGTGGCTTCACAAATGCTTTGCTGCAGACCTCGGTTGTAACGAGTGGTTATTTCAGTCAAAGTTGCTCTTCTATTAGCTTGAATCAGTCGGCCCATTCTCCTCTGACCTCTAGCATCAACAAGGCATTTTTGCCCACAGGACTGCCTCATACTGGATGTTTTTCCCTTTTCACACCATTCTTTGTAAACCCTAGAAATGGTTGTGCGTGAAAATCCCAGTAACTGAGCAGATTGTGAAATACTCAGACCGGCCCGTCTGGCACCAACAACCATGCCACCCTCAAAATTGCTTAAATCACCTTTCTTTCCCATTCTGACATTCAGTTTGGAGTTCAGGAGATTGTCTTGACCAGGACCACACCCCTAAATGCATTGAAGCAACTGCCATGTGATTGGTTGATTAAATAATTGCATTAATGAGAAATTGAACAGGTGTGCCTAATAATCCTTTAGGTGAGTGTATATAGTAGGAACTACTTCAGGTTTGAAACTTACTTCGCAACCATTAAAAAAATGCATTCTAAATAGTACGAATGGAATTCGGAAATTCACATTATCCACAATCATGTGACGCAACACTAAGGTCATTTCACCGCCATTCACAAATCCTCTCCCGTGGCCTCATTGGATAGTAGTGTCCATTGAGTGCGCACTTTAGAATCACGGCAGAAGTAGTTAGTCATCCGGGGACTTTTCGCCTACAGCTTTACGAATACTATGTACTTGGACAAACTACTATGTTGGCATACTGTTTTTCATGTACGATATAGTAGGGAAGTATTTGATTTCGGAGGCAGCGTAAATGATCGAAGTCAGTTATGACATTTTGATTGTTTACAATAAGGTGTACAACATTAGAAAATGGGGTGAATTTTCATTTAATGCCAACTTTAAAATACTAGTTTGGAGATTTGTCATTTAAAATGGTGTACTTCATTCATGAAATTCCATTTTTAGTTTCATGAATGAAGTGGGGTTTTTTTTCACTTTAATATAACATTTCATTTAAAGTACGTAATTAATCACAAATTGTTTTCATGTATGATTTGGATTGAAATACATTCTATTTCATGAATGGGGTCTAAAAAGGTTTTAAAGCTTGTCATAGAAAAAACTGCACGCCTTCTGAACAGCACTTGGATCAGATTAAATCTAAGACTTACATTCTATAAAATGTATTTTATTCTGTTCTGCAGTGCTTTGATAAGGTGTGAAACTCTTTGGATCTTTATTGAAGATATTAAGTACTCACATTGCTGACAGAAATCTCATATATATATATATATATATTTTTTTTTTTTTTAATTTATATTATATATATATATATTTTTTTAAATTTATTATATATATATTATTTTTTTAATTTATATTATATATATATATTTTTTTTAATTTTATATATATATATATATATAATAAAAAATATTATATATGTATATATATTATAGAAATAAATAAAAATATATATAATATAAATTAAAAAAAAATATATATAATAAATTTAAAAAATATATATAATTTTTTTTAATTTATATTATATATATATTTTTTATTATATATATATATATATATATATATATAATAAAAAATATTATATATGTATATATATATTATAGAAATAAATAAAAATATATATAATATAAATTAAAAAAAAATATATATATAATATAAATTAAAAAAAAAAAAAAAAAATATATATATATATATATATATATATATATATTTTTTTTTTTTTAGGTGTAGACCCATGCACCTTTAAATTCATATTTAGTACCATCTGCACTGCTGTCTTCGCAAAATGCATTTTCACAAAGAAACGCCTGGATCATATTTCACTCCAAAATCAAGTTAAAAAACATGTTTTGCATACAGTCAAGCTCAATTCTCACTAATATAATGTGAAAAATCAAATTCTCGTTAGTGTAACAAAAAGTTATGAAAATCTGTGGACACAGTAACTTTGTTTTCCAAACAGTATTATCTCTTCAGAAAAGCCTGTTTAAGTTGCACAATAAAATAAAAAGTCATGGTTAGACTGCTAGTGTGTTCTCAGATGTGTCCACAGGAAGCACCTGCCTGACATTTATTTTCACACTCTGTTCAAGTCCGGCTGCTGCGCATTTCAAAGTGATTCTCTTATTGTGGCTACTGTTAACCTCATGAAAAGAAGTGTACTACTGTTACATGTTTGTGCGCGTTGTTGATTATTCATGCCTTATTTCTTCCTTAATGTGGACAAATTGTTTGTACCCTTAAGTTACAGAAAATATGGATGATGCTACAACATTATTTAAAGCTAAAATGAAGTTATGCTAAGGCAAATAGATATGCTGTTAATTTCTCAGGTGATGCTGGTCAACATATTGGCTTTAAATAAACTTTGGAAGGATGCATGACACGGAGGAACGTTCTGACCTTGAAGGTTTCCCGCTGTTGAGCGATTACGGGTTCAGAGTATTTTTCATGCTTTTGCACTTTTGTCGGCCAATTTCTGTTTTGTTTTTTTTGCTATGCATAAAGAAATAGTGGCTTGTTGTTTTTTTTTAAAGTGTTTTCTACATATTTTATTTTAATGTAACAAAGTCGTGCATGAAAATTATGCCTGCAACTTGATAGGTGTAAAATTTGTAGAACATAAGCACTTTTCCTCCGCTTAAATGCATGTGATTTTTTTTATTATTTTTTTCCAAATGATAAATTTGAATATCCATTCAGCCATGTTATTACATTACAAAACTGTTTCTCTGTTACTCAAATAAAGCCTAGCACTGAACTCTTCCACCAGGTTTCTGTTTAAAAATTTATTTAACTACTATCTTTTTTTTCTTTGTTGATGTAATTTATGTAATATAAACGGTTATTTTTTTTCTTTTCAAAATGATTTATGCAAGGGTGAATCTCAAAACCTGGCAAGAACAGAAAAATCAATTTCTCAATGTAAAAATATAGTTTTGATGACAATTAAGCACAATTCTACAAAAATGATCATTAATGGGATGTAAAAAAAAAAAAAACATTTATACAGTATTTACTATATTTTAATATTATAGTAATAAGAATCATCTCCAAGCAAAACATTTTTGAATAATGTTCTTGTCAGGTGTTGAGAGACTTGCCTGTAATCTCTGTAAAAGAAAAACAATTATGGGAAACAATGTAGAAAACTTTATTACAAACAGATCTAAATTTTATAAAAATAAATCACTTTTGAAACATTTTCAGGAAAAACAATGAAATTCTACATGAAGCAAAAAGCTTCACATTCACAACAACTCACAGCAAATCTAAAGTGACAAATCAGATTTTTGATTGGTCCTTCACCGAGCATGTGTAACAGCTATTTAGCTTGTCTAAGGCCTTAAGAAGCAGATCAATATTTTACTCAGTATGACATGTGCTGTATTGACAATCAACATTTTATCAAGAGGAAAATAGTATAAAAACCCTACCTGAAAACCACAAAAAGTGCTGAGGTATATTTGCAGACAGTGTTCTTGTCTTGAGTTCTTTGGAGATCAGATCTATTACACGAGTCTCATGCTCAGATGGAAGCAGTTTGTATTGTAGAAACAGACTCTTGGGAGTGTCACGGAGTGCTTTGGTTTATTTCTCCTCCTCTGCTTCCATGTAACACAGACAGAGCTGTTCTTTTGAGAGCAGGATGAGTGAGCTGCCGCTGCAGTGCCAAAAGAGAGACTGAACCTGAAAACTGCCTGTGAGGAAACAGAGTTAGAAGAAGAAGTTTAAGCAAGCAGCTTCCCGTATTGCTTATGGGGTAACATACTTCCTAAAACAACTATATATGATCAAAAGTTGTAATAAAAAAAATGCAGACACTGGTTTGAATATATAAGTTATGTTGGAGAAATAATTTCCTTATAGAATGAAAGGGAACAGTGATCAGCCTAATGAATGATGAAAGAACTACGCAGGGAAGCACTGATATTACAATTCTGACCAATACGAAAAGCTGCTAATTATTATGTTATGACTGATAATATCATAATTGATAATCAAGTTATGGCAGATTATAAAAAAAAATATATATATATATATATATATATGTGTATATATAATGTATATGTGTGTGTGTGTGTGTATATATATATATATATATATATATATAGGGAGTGCAGAATTATTAGGCAAATGAGTATTTTGACCACATCATCCTCGTTATGCATGTTGTCTTACTCCAAGCTGTATAGGCTGGAAAGCCTACTACCAATTAAGCATATTAGGTGATGTGCATCTCTGTAATGAGAAGGGGTGTGGTCTAATGACATCAACACCCTATATCAGGTGTGCATAATTATTAGGCAACTTCCTTTCCTTTGGCAAAATGGGTCAAAAGAAGGACTTGACAGACTCAGAAAAGTCAAAAATAGTGAGATATATTGCAGAGGGATGCAGAAGTCTTAAAATAGCCAAGCTTCTGAAGCGTGATCATCGAACAATCAAGCGTTTCATTCAAAATAGTCAACAGGGTCGCAAGAAACGTGTGGAAAAACCAAGGCGCAAAATAACTGCCCGTGAACTGAGAAAAGTCAAGCGTGCAGCTGCCAAGATGCCACTTGCCACCAGTTTGGCCATATTTCAGAGCTGCAACATCACTGGAGTGCCCAAAAGCACAAGGTGTGCAATACTCAGAGACATGGCCAAGGTAAGAAAGGCAGAAAGTCCACCACCACTGAACAAGACACACAAGCTGAAACGTCAAGACTGGGCCAAGAAATATCTCAAGACTGATTTTTCTAAGGTTTTATGGACTGATGAAATGAGAGTGAGTCTTGATGGGCCCGTGGCTGGATTGGTAAAGGGCAGAGAGCTCCAGTCCGACTCAGACGCCAGCAAGGTGGAGGTGGAGTACTGGTTTGGGCTGGTCTCATCAAAGATGAGCTTGTGGGGCCTTTTCGGGTTGAGGATGGAGTCAAGCTCAACTCCCAGTCCTACTGCCAGTTTCTGGAAGACACCTTCTTCAAGCAGTGGTACAGGAAGAAGTCTACATCCTTCAAGAAAAACATGATTTCATGCAGGACAATGCTCCATCACACGCGTCCAAGTACTAGAAAATCTAATGATATGGCCTCCTTGTTCACCTGATCTGAACCCTATTGAGAACCTGTGGTCCATCATCAAATGTGCAAGGAGGGAAAACAGTACACCTCTCTGAACAGTGTCTGGGAGGCTGTGGTTGCTGCTGCACGCAATGTTGATGGTGAACAGATCAAAACACTGACAGAATCCATGGATGGCAGGCTTTTGAGTGTCCTTGCAAAGAAAGGTGGCTATATTGGTCACTGATTTGTTTTTGTTTGGTTTTTGAATGTCAGAAATGTATATTTGTGAATGTTGAGACGTTATATTGGTTTCACTGGTAAAAATAAATAATTGAAATGGGTATAAATTTGTTTTTTGTTAAGGTGCCTAATAATTATGCACAGTAATAGTCACCTGCACACACAGATATCCCCCTAAAATAGCTAAAACTAAAACTTCCAAAAATATTCAGCTTGGATATTAATGAGTTTTTTGTGTTCATTGAGAACATGGTTGTTGTTCAATAATAAAATTAATCCTCAAAAATACAACTTGCCTAATAATTCTGCACTCCCTGTATATATACACACACACATATACATTATATATACATTATATTATATATATATATATAATATATAATATATATAAATAAATAATATGTACAAATAAATTATATATATATATATATATATATAAAAAATAACATACTATTTTGTCTACATAAATGAAACTACAAACTAAAAATCATCTGAAATCCTACAATCACATCACACAACTGGATATTTATTTAGAGATATATTAAAGATTACATTTAAAAGTGATATATATATATATATATGTGTGTGTGTGTATATATATATATATATATATATATATATTCATGTGGTGATACAGGTGAAATATTTGTCGCACTTAAAGAAAAAAAAAAATTTTTAGCCGGCAAATTTACCGATAACTAGCAGGTGTGGCATGAAATTAATCATGGCCAATAACAAACAGCCTTTTTTATAACACAGAACTGGAAGTGTTATTTAAGCAATAGTGTAAAAGCTTGTTTGAAAGTAATGCTGAAACACGAAGTGTGGCGAAACTGGATCCGTACCTTCGACTGGTACATTCACAGACACACAGCCAGCTGGCGACCACAGATAAACTTTGGAGTTTCCGGTGCAGAGCGCCAGCCGAGGTCTGCGTGGGTCCCAGACAAAGCAGCGCACAGGAGCCGTCTGTTCCAGGACAGCCAGCAGACCGAGTCTCTGCATGTCCCACACCCACAGGCTCCGAGGCATGTTATCTGACAGAAGTTGGACACAGCGTCACTGGAAACCATCAGCATCTCAATAACAACACAAGCCAATGAAGCACAGTTGTTAGGACATCTGAATAAAGTCTGTTTAATTCAAGGGAATTTCCTAGGAAGCAACGGCACCAAATGGCTCTGAAAATCCGATCCAGGATGGCACTGGCAGAATGTCAACAATAGCCATTACTGGAAACAAGGGGCACAAAGATTGACATGAACTAACATTTCCGGGCCTGGCAAAACAGGCAAATGTCCTATTTATATTCTGAAAGTTTTTTTTACAGACAGGTTTGTTCATATAAAATTTGCCTGATATATGTTGAACCAGTGTTAAAGGGTTAGTTCACTCGAAACTGAAAATTCTCTCATTCCTCACCCTCATGTCGTTCATCTTCAGAACACAAATGAAGATATTTTTGATGAAATCCGATGGCTCAGTGAGTCTCTATTGCCAGCAAAACAATTGATACTTTTAGTTGCCCAGAAAGATACTAAAACATACACACGAGAAAAAACAAAATAACTTTTCAACAATATCTAGTGATGGTCGATTTCAAAACACTGATTCGAAACAAAAGATTCGTTAAAGCAGCGGTTCGGAGGGCCAAAGTCACGTGATTCCAGTAAACGAGGCGTCATTACGTCACAACTGATTCCCAATTTCCATGGGTCACATGGTTTTGGCGGTTTAATATGTGAACCGAACCCCTGATTCAAAAAAAAAAAAAAAAAGATTCGTAAAGCTTCATGAAGCAGTGTTTTTAAAAAGGCTATCACTTAAAATATTGTTGAAAAGTCTTTTTTTTTTTTTTTTAAGCACACAAAAAGTATTCTCGTCGCCTTATAATCACTGAGCCATCATCAAAAATATCTTAATTTGTGTTCTGAAGGTCTTACAGGTGTAGAACGACATGAGGAGAGAGGAATTAATGAGAGAATTTTCATTTTTTGTGAACTAACACTTTATTTTTGTCAGCTATTTTTAAATTTAGTTTTAGTCCTGAGTCAAATGTACTTTTTAGTTTATCACATTTAATCAACCTTGTTTCTGTTTAGTCAGTTTTAATAGACTGAATGTCTGGGCATTTTAGTCTAGTTTTAGTCAATGAAAAATTTGTTACATTTTAGTCATGCTGATTAATTATACAATTATTTGGTTAAAAATTATAATCACAACAACTCATTTGAGAAATTTAAAAGCACAAATCAAGAGTATGTCTATCTTCTAGTTTCATGATTTATTATCAGCTATTTATAGTCAACATAGGTTTCTTGAATCAAAATGTCAAATCTTCAGTGTTGGGGAAAGTAACTTTTGAAAGTAATCCATTACAATATTGTGTTACTCCCTAAAAAGTAACTAATATCAATACTTTTAATGAAAAGTAATGTGATTGCGGTAACACTTTACAATAAGGTTCGTTAGTTAATGTATTAACTAACATGAACTAACCATGAGCAATACATTTGTTACTGTATTTGTTAATCTTCGTTAACGTTAATGAAAATAGTTGTTCATTGTTTGTTCATGTTAGTTCACAGTGCATTAACTAAAGTTAACAAGATTTTAATCATGTATTAGTAAATGAGGAAATTAACATGAACAAAGATTAATAAATGCTGTAAAAGAGCAGTTCATTATAAATTCATGTCAACTATTGTCGTTAATGAATCTTATTGTAAAGCGTTACCGTGATTTCTGTCAACATGGGGAAAACAAAAAGCTTTTGCTACATTATGAAAAGTGGTAAATGCACAATGGTGAAATTCCTAACAGTAATTCCAATAATTACAAATTAAATGAATGTTTTTCTATTAAATCAACAGACTTTATATTGTCTTACAGAGCAGCGTAAGTGCAACCACAATCGCAAATAAATTCTAGATGCATGTTTGTATTATTACAGTTCAACACTGAGAATGTTTGATCGCAGATTAACGGCACAAATAGCTCGTAAAGGAACACAGATTACAAATATTAAGTAAACCATTGGGCAGAAAAGCTCTGCATGGGACTGTTAAAAACAATCTGTAATATTTGTCTCCTCTTTTTCGGCAAAAACAAAGAGATTTTGGTAAAGTTTTATTTTTATAACTACATTTTAGTTTCATTTTTTTTTTGTCGGCGATATTGCGTGTTGATAGTCACAGTTATCGTTTAATAATGTTAGTGTCGTCTTGTCAATCTCTCATCTTAGTCATGAAAAAGGACGCTTTTTTTTCCGAATTCAGTCCTAAAACGTGGTGAATTTTTTTTTTATAGTTGTTGACAGTTTTTTTTTTCTGATTTATGGAGCGATTAAAAGAGATGTCCAAAATCCCCTGTGTAAAAACTGTCAACTCTAATGAAAACAATGAATTTTGAACTGGGTTTTATCAAATGTTCAGATTTCTAGCTCTGCATGGGACTCTTAAAAACAGTCTGCAATATTTTGTCTCCTCTTTTTTTGGCAAAAACAGAGATTTTGGTAAAGTTTTATTTTTATAACTACATTTTAGTTTCATTTTTTTTTGTCGGCGATACTGCGTGTTGATAGTCACAGTTATCGTTTAATAATGTCAGTGTCGTCTTGTCAATCTCTCATCTTAGTCATGAAAAAGGACGCTTTTTTTTCCGAATTCAGTCCTAAAACGTGGTGAATTTTTTTTATATAGTTGTTGACAGTTTTTTTTTTCTGATTTATGGAGCGATTAAAAGAGATGTCCAAAATCCCCTGTGTAAAAACTGTCAACTCTAATGAAAACAATGAATTTTGAACTGGGTTTTATCAAATGTTCAGATTTCTAGCTCTGCATGGGACTCTTAAAAACAGTCTGCAATATTTTGTCTCCTCTTTTTTTGACAAAAAACAGAGATTTTGGTAAAGTTTTATTTTTATAACTACATTTTAGTTTCATCTTTTTTTCGTCGATGATACTGCATGTTGATTTAGTCAGTTACCTTTTAATAATGTTAGTGTCTAACACTTTATTCCTAAAAACATGGACTTTTTTTCTAGCTTTTGACAGTTTTTTTTCCCACCTGGATTTATGGAGCGATTAAAAGAGATTTCCAAAGTCCCCTCTGTAATAACTTTCAACTCTAAAGTCCAAAAAAATGAAATAATGAATTTTGAACTGGGTTTTATCAAATGTTCAGATTTCTAGCTCTGCATGGGACTCTTAAAAACAGTCTGTAATATTTTGTCTCCTCTTTTTTTGGCAAAAACAGAGATTTTGGTAAAGTTTTATTTTTATAACTACATTTTAGTTTCATCTTTTTTTTTGTCGACGATATTGCGTGTTGATAGTCACAGTTATCGTTTAATAATGTTAGTGTCGTCTTGTCAATCTCTCATCTTAGTCATGAAAAAGGACGCTTTTTTTTCCGAATTCAGTCCTAAAACGTGGTGAATTTTTTTTATATAGTTGTTGACAGTTTTTTTTTTCTGATTTATGGAGCGATTAAAAGAGATGTCCAAAATCCCCTGTGTAAAAACTGTCAACTCTAATGAAAACAATGAATTTTGAACTGGGTTTTATCAAATGTTCAGATTTCTAGCTCTGCATGGGACTCTTAAAAACAGTCTGCAATATTTTGTCTCCTCTTTTTTTGACAAAAACGGAGATTTTGGTAAAGTTTTATTTTTATAACTACATTTTAGTTTCATCTTTTTTTCGTCGATGATACTGCATGTTGATTTAGTCAGTTACCTTTTAATAATGTTAGTGTCTAACACTTTATTCCTAAAAACATGGACTTTTTTTCTAGCTTTTGACAGTTTTTTTTCCCACCTGGATTTATGGAGCGATTAAAAGAGATGTCCAAAATCCCCTGTGTAAAAACTGTCAACTCTAATGAAAACAATGAATTTTGAACCTGGCTTTATCAAATCGATTCATATTTCTATTCTAATCATATTTAATTATACAATGCCTCATATTTAAATAAAACATTACAGAAAACTTATAATATAAAACAACTGTCTTAATGTACTGTGATTAATCAACTATGGAAAGTATAATGATATGTATTAATTACATTTTGTTCAACTGTAGTGTTTTGTCTTGTGTGAATATGTATGCACAGAATACCAACACGAAATAGCTCTTTGTGATCTATCAATGTTCAAAAATCAGGAACAGGAATCAGGAACATTCATGCGTGATTGTCACTCGTGATTGTCTCGTGAATATACTACACAAACAGCCTCACCATTCTTTGTAGCAAGGTAGCGATTATCAGCACTGAAAGCCATAGAAGAGATGCCGATTTTAGGGTTGGCACGGTCTGGATCGGGCTTGATTACCGGCACCTGCGTTGGCAGTTGTGTGATCTCATCTGAAACAAAGCATTGAAGTCTATCTGATGAAAATGTAAAAGCATAACTTTCACAATTTATTTGTATTTCACCATGACGGCATCTCACGTATGCTTACAGATTGTGTGCATTAATGCAAACCCTATATTTTACACTTTCTTGAAGCAACCATGCAATATCTTCAGTATTAGGGAAAGTAACTTTTAAAAGTAATCCATTACAATTTTGCGGTAAAAAGTAACTAATTGCATACTTAGTTTCTCTCAACATGGAGACAGGTGATGTCAGTCAATAAATGTGAAAACAAAATTATATAGATATTTTGTTGTGAATTTAGGAGTAATTAACAATCGTTATTTTACTAATTATTTAAAAAAATCTGATCACGTAACTTGCTTTACTTATAATGTGTGTTAACACTGCATAGCTTGATTTATTACCATTTTCCACTCCAAAATCCAAGGAAATGGTGATATTCCCAAAATTTGAATTCTGAGAATCATGTATATATTAATAAAAATAGCATTACATATATTTAATTTATGCTTACTGCACCCAGAAATCCAAAAAGCTCCGATCTGATTGGCTGAGGTTAAAAAATGTGATTAGTACAGCAGTCCAAAAGCTAATTACACATTGTGTATTTCTTTATTTATTTAATGTTGTTATCATGTATATTTACTCTGTATTTTCTGTTTTATAGAAAAACCACACATACTGAATAAACTCAACTAAGACGACTGTTATATAACCAGGGTTGGGGAGTAACGAAATACAAGTAACTTAGTTACGTATTTAAAATACAAAATTTGAGTAACTGTATTTCATTTTAAATGGGTGGTAATCGGATTACAGTTACATCTGAAAAGTGTTTTAGATTACCAAAGTGATTACTTTGAGTTTTAATGTCATTTAAACAGCGATTGGTGATTCTCTGACTCTGACCGTCTGAAAAAGTGGAGTTCAGTTTCATCAACATTTTAATACTTTTAAGAGGATCATAAAAATGTTGTTATTTTTATTTAGTTCTGTCCTGAACAAGACAAAAAGACTGAATTTATATAAAAATTGCCCAACTGTCAACTTCACTATCCTGTCATGACCTGATGATCCACGACTGTTTTCATGTTTTGTGAGTCATTTTATAATTCACTCGTCACTGCAACTTTTTCTCACAATTTGTTTTTCCCCCTCACAATTGAGTTTGCATTTCACAATTCTGACTTATTTTTCTCACAATTGCGAGATTTAAACTCACAATTGAAAGTTATAAAGTCAGAATTGGGAGATATGCACTTGCAACTGATTTTTTTCTTGCAATTGTGAATTTAGTATGAGAGTTTGTATCTCATAATTCCGACTTTATAACTCACAATTGCAACTTTATATCACGCAATTCTGAGGGGAAAAGTCAGAATTGTGAGATAAAAAACTTCCAATGGCCTTTTTTGTGTTTGTTCCACACTTATTAGTGTTCTAAAGTATTTAGATCAAGTTACAGAACTTATGTAATCTAACGAAATACGTTACAAATGACTTTTTAAAGCATGTATTTTGTACATTTTAAAAGTAACCTACCCAGCCCTGCTAATAACTGAGTTGTTGTGGTGACAAATAAACGGGTTACTCCCATATTTCAACCATCTATGACCAAGTCTCTTACCAGAGACCTGCATACATGTGCTACCAACAGCTAACGTATTTTTTCTAAGGCTATTTTTGGTGGTGCACCCTTAAAACCATATGTAAATTGTCTCTGTTGTGATTGGCTACCCCTATGTACAGTCATATGCAAACGTGCTCAAGTTTATGACTCAAAAACGTTTCAAATGTTCAAGATGGACTGGAGAGAGCATTGTACAACATACTCATTATTTCAAAAGGGCAAAGAGTTCTGATTGTAACATGAGATCGTACTATGATGTTGGTGAGATTCATGTAGTGGATCTGCTGACCTCTGTCAAGACTCCAGCACTAAAAATAGGTACTCATTCTTAAAGACCTGCAACCAAGTTAAATCTCTGCTGTCCACCGAGACAGTGCTGTCTGCATAGCAGGTAATATTAGTGCAAACACACAACAGACTCCTCACATTAGGAACACAGTTGATCTACAAAGCACTGTCCACAAGATTAATGAAACTTACACTTGCTCTGTGTGCTAAACAGTGAATTATCCACAGTCAGCTGATGAAGAGAAAGATCCTCACTGCCCACAACAGGTCTTTTCTCCACTTCCTTGAATACTACCTAGAAAAAAACAAAAAACAAAAAAAACAAAACTGTATTCAGTTAGAAAAAAAGAGATTTTTTTCAAATTCTCTTACATTTTTAGACTTTTTCAATAGGAACGATTTTCATAATGGTATATATTTGTGCAACCTAGGTTTATTGGGGAAAAAAAAAATGTGCATGTGGCAACAGTTCTGCAAAATAATATCAAAGTGCTAATATATTAAAAATAAAATTAAAATCATATTTTGCTTTCTGATTTGCTTGCTACAACAAAAGTCATAATGGAACTAGCTATGTGATGCAAATGTTAAAACTTAAAAAGTTTACAAATCATGCACTATGGTATTAGTATTGAGATTAGTGCTGCAACGACGGCATCGATTACGTCGACGCGTCACACTTTCATCTGCTCCTGGGAACGGAGAAAGTTCCATTCTATCACAAAAACCTCGATCACGATTATCAAAAGTATGGGAATACTTTAAACAGAGGCCGAATAAAACGCTCCTTTGTTCCCTTTGCGGAACCGAAATGGCGTACCACCAGTGGAATCGGATCTCTGCCAAATTTTTGCGCGCGCAAGATCATATTTTGAGCGAGCAAAAGGGCATGAACTGAGTTGAGGAGAAAATCTTTGTCTCGCAAATAAGAAGATATTTCGAGCGAACGAAAATCAGTTTTGCATTTCAAAAGAAGTTTATTTGGATGTGCGCGGACGTTCTCTTTCGCACGTTGCTCGCGCTCCTGATTCCCGCCCTGCTCGCTCGCTAAGCGCCGACCGCTCGCCTGCTCAACACAAACCAGCGTTACAATGTGCCAAAATTCCAGCCAATCAGAGACGAGGCTGCATAATTCTGATTCTGAAGACTCGCTGCATTACAGTCAGAGCAAGAGGAAAAACACACGGTTCTGGAGACGTTTGTTCAATGGCTTGAACACTATCAAAGTTCCTTTAAGACTGTAGAGAAAGTGTTTGACACTCTTCATGTTAAAGTTCAAATGTCTTCCACTGGACGAACACACATAATGGCTTATTTTTAATCAAAATCAAATGGTATTATTACATAATGGCGTGTCCCAGTGTTTCTACACCTCAATCAACTGCTAAATTAGCTCTAACTTCTTACGTAAAAAAAGATCACTAGATTAATAAAAAAAAATAATCGTTAGATTAGTCGACAGAAAAAATAATCGTTAGTTGCAGCTCTAATTGTAATAGCATTGTGCAAGAAACCACATGAAAATAAGCCTTTATTAATCGATCAACTGCACCTATAATTAGAATCTGTTTGAGAAGAAATAGAAGCTGTTGGTGTTTTACTGCTACTTCACCTAAAACTGTTTACATTTTAAAAAGTATTTTATATTATAAAACTTATATTTTTGCATACATATACATGCAGTTCAGTAAAGACATTTTCCACTGAGCCAAGCCTGTAAAAGTGCTGTTTAAAGTGCCCCTATTATGCTTTTTTGAGCAATATAGCCAATTGTGAATTTAATCAAAATCAAAATGCTTGATGTAATTGTCTCCCAAAAGAAAGAACAGTTTCTGAACTGCTTGAAACAAGCCGTCAGTGATTTAGGTCTGTATTTTTGCGCAAACCTACATAGGCCAGCTAACAACGTCTACTTAGTTGTAGCTGAGACTGGAAGAGTTTGGGTTTTGCTGTCAACATGTCAAGAAGACGCTGTTTGCAAATCCACTTTGCTGCGATTCAAAAAGATGAGGACTCAGATTGATACAGTAAAATCGATGGCATTGTTACTGTTCGCATCAAAGCGCTGAGGAAGATCCAGAGCTGGAAGTCAGATATGGAAATGGGCGTTTTGTGTCCGGTTCCCACTGTAAGCAGTAGACCAATCACAACTGCAATGTATATTATGTAAAAATTTAAGATTTATTTTTTTTTTTTACCTTGGACACGTGTAAACCTGTTGTAGGAGACCTCCAAAACAAAATTAGGAACCTTTAAAATAGCATAATAGGGACACTTTTGAGAGAACAGTCCTACTCCCCTTAGACATGCGCTCAGGAGTAAAACACTTACAGCTTTGCTGTTTACGATGGTGGCTGGATGCTCAAATTCTGTGATCTTCTTCCAGGTGATATGATTCAGGATCCGAACCTGATGGAAAACATATGCCGATTCAATTATATTAAACCGATATTTTTCATCCGTTTTTTTTTTTATAGATTTCCTACCTTCTCATCAAAGCTGCCAACGGCCAAAAACTGGCTGCTGGGACTCCAAGAGACAGACTTTATGCCTAGAGACCACTCATACGCACTGTAGGAAGACAACAGGCGGCCATCCAGCGAATATAAGAAAATTTTATACTGCAGAGAGAAACAGAGTTAATCTGATTATAGTCAATACTTCACAATTTTATTAAACTGAAACTGTTTCGATTATAAAAAGTCAAATTCTGCTGATCAATGATAAGAGCCATTCAATCAATCGTTCACAGAGCATGTGACGCGTATTGCGCTCAGTAGCTTTCCAAAATTGCTCCCATCTGATTTGCTGGATTTAAAAAAATTCTGTGGTAGAAATGTCCAAATGAAATATAGTGCACATCCAGGATACTAAAAATAATGCTATGTAGTAAGTCTTAGGTTAATGATCAGAATCTAGCAGTGAAAGAAGTCTTGTGACCATAAGCACGGATTTTCTTTACCTCGAGACAGTTGTCCCACACAGCGATCACACAGCCGTTAGGAGACCACTCCAGCCCTGCCAGATCTTGAGTCTCGCTCTCAAAATGCTGCAGACAAAATAGGAAAATGGAAGTCCATTTAAAAATGCAAGTTTTAATTTTTCATGACCATTTAACACTCTCTCGGATCAAAAACCTGCATTACACTGCAATAATTATAGTTATTGTTTTCATCAATATCCAAAAAGGTTATTTACAAAAAGTGTAAAATATATATATTATTAAAATATTTTATATATATATATATAATTAAAATATATATATATATTCTATATTTTAATAATAATAATATATATATTATTAAAATATTATATATATATATATATATATATATATATATATATATATATATTATTAAAATATATTAATTATTATTATTATTACAAATATGTTAGATACATTAGACTAATAAATACATTTTACATAAAACAATTGATTAAAATAATATTTTGAATAAAAATAACTAACTAAATAAAAACATTTGATTAAAATGAACAAAACAAAAAAAAACATTAAAATAAATTAATAAAAAATAACTTATTTCATTTATTTTTAAAATTAAATAAATAAAAATAATTAAAATAAATACAATTTGGCTAAATATATTTGATAAAACTACGTAAATTAATTCAACTGGATTTAAATAAATTAAAATAAGAAAAGTAAAATGTAAAAACTAATAAAGAAAGAAATTAAACTATGTACCTAAATAAATGAATACATTTGATTAAAATTATTTGATCAAAATAAATGAACCAAACACATTACATGTTCCAGTATAGTGAATAGGAAAAAAAATTTAATAGAAACTAAATATTTTAAACCTTTATAATATTACTATAATATCACAGTACTTATGTGATCTTCATGCATTAAAATATATAGTTGCCTTTTAAATTTTAGGATGGGGGTCCCTTGCACGAGTCGTGGCATCTAAATTGACTGAAAAGCCATGCATCAACTACTTTTAACAGATAAAACTTTTGATCTTAAAAATGTATTAGAAAAGGTTTAGATTAACATTAATCAAGATAGAAGTATTGTTCATTGTTAGCTCATGTTAACAAATGTAACCAAACAAAACTTTATTGTAAAGCATTACCGAATGTTTAATACAAGCATTTGAGAATAAAGTCATTCATCTTCCTCTGAAGTGATATAATGATAATTTTCCACTTTTACTCGTGAAGACAAAAGGGCAGGACATTTTAGGAGAAAGAAGTGTGGAAAAAAGATGAGCACACGCTGTAGGCCGCATTTGAACCTGCTTCACCAGCATGTTCATCAAAGCTCAACTTTTTTTCTGGAGCCCATGTGCTATACCTTTAATAACTGCACTCACTCTGAGAAGATGCCAGTCATCACACACAAACACACTGATGTAGTCTTTACACTCTCGTCTCTCCGCCAGAGCCATGTAACGGCCATCTGCAGTGAAGTCCATACCTGAAACACATTTATGCATTTAAAGCATAAATATCCTATAGATTGTGTTTCATGTTCGATGACAGGGGCACTGTTATGGTATCCTTTGTGAGTTACTTCCATTAAAAACTGTAAACAATCAGTGAAAGGTTCCCTCTATGAGCATTTTCAAAAACTGAGTATAATGAGATGACATTATTCTACTCACCCTTCAACCATCCAACATTAAAAGGAGATTTAAAACATTAACAAAATACAACAGGCCATGAAAAACACCAAAAACTTACTATATCACTGTGTCTGTATTGTAACATATAACATTACCATAATGAAAAATGTTAATTAACTTTAGCATTGAGTGATAATACTTCAAAGTGATCTCCAGCTCATAGAAAAGAGTGAAAACGGGAGACAAATTATATTTTAAAGTGTGAAAACAAACCTGGAACGCGGTGTGAGGATTTGGGGAGAAAAAGAGATTCTTAGGTGGATTCAAGTGAATTATTGATGGGATATATTTAGGACTGCCCTTGATTTTTCTAATTTAAGTCGTTAATTTAAGCGATTAGTTGATTAATCGCACGTGTATATTGATGAGCTGCAGCTAAGCTCAAAAGTTTACATACCGTTTGCAGAATCTGCGAAAATGTTAATCATTTTTTTGCAAAAAAAAGCTGAATTTATAACAATAACCCCGTTCAAAAGTTTGCATACCCTTGATTCTGAATACTGCGTGTCGTTCCACAACTGTTTTTTTGTTTTGTTTTTTTGTCAAACTTGAAGTGACTCCCATAATCTAAAATGCAGTAGGCTTGTTAGGGATAAAGGTGGATAAACGTGCAGTCCTTGGATTTACACTGAATCCTAGTAAAGCACTAAACTACACGCTTTCAGTTACTTTAATGGCAAAATGGTATCTTGCATGTAGAAGCAAACTTCTTTTTCAGAAAGTAACTCAACTGTTGTTGAAATACTTTACATTGTGAGCTACAGTGTCAACGTAGCTTCCCCAACACTGGACGAAGGTCAATTATGTTATGAATGGAATTGTGATTCATAACTTTGACCCATGACTGCAAACCATAAATGATTAAAATTCATAATTCACTCCGTTACACAGAAGCACCTTTCAACACAAGTTTTCCATCAGCTGATCTGAAGGTTACAGCTCAATCAGGGTTTGACAGATCCAAATGCTGCTGGCCAGAAAACGAGAATCTCTGGCAGTGATGCGACATATGAACCTAATGTCTTCTGGAGTGTAAGTTCGCTCCATGTTGACAACAGGGTTATGAGGACTATGTGCCATTTACCAGCTGTCTGTGAGAGCTTGACGTCCAGGGACAAGACTTATATTACAGGTAAATACTCTCACATGATTCATGTTTCTTTGACCCTGTCCTTACATGTCCTCTCCTGCAAATAGTTTTTAAAACTAGCTATACCCCAGACTAGACACTCAATGTCTGCACTTACTCACATGCACTCACCTTTCTGGCAAGCTTTAGGGTACTTGATGTAGGATACAGACTTTGTGCATAGGGACCAGACGGTGATTCTCAACTGTTGAGATAAAGCAAAAAAAAAAAAATTAGAGAGAAATAAATATTTAAATGTAATGATACAAACCCAATTTGCACTTTCAAGTTGTCAACCTTAAGGTCAGTGGTGTACGAGTGCTAGAAAATCCCCAGTATCAGACAACTGACAAAGCCTGTTGTACAAGCCGGAGAAACGTCCAAAAAGTCACATGTATGCACAAGTTTGTGCATGAAATCTGCATTCGAATGTTTTCGCAAAAAAAAAAAAATCATGATTCATCAAAAACTTCTGTACTAAAATGTATTCAAACTTATGAAAAAAAAAAAAAGTAGGAACAACTGAAACCACAGGTATGCAAAAAAGCACTTTCTCTGTGCGCCCTCTGTGTGTTAAGAAGTTATATTTCATCTTAACATGACTATATAATTATATTAAATTACAGTGGGCAGAACAAGTATTTGATGCACCGATTTTGCAGGTTTGCCCACTTACAAAGCATGTAGAAGTCTGTAATTTCTAGTGACGGAATCTACAACAAAAATCCAGAAAATCACACTGTATGATTTTTAAATAATTAATTAGCATTTTATTGCACAACATAAGTATTTGATCACCTACCAACTAGTAAGAATTCCAGCTCTCACAGACCTGTTAGTTTTTCTTTAAGTT
The DNA here is from genome assembly GCA_037194245.1 of Opsariichthys bidens. NCBI lineage: Eukaryota > Metazoa > Chordata > Actinopteri > Cypriniformes > Xenocyprididae > Opsariichthys > Opsariichthys bidens. The sequence goes on along the minus strand of CM074315.1, from coordinate 6,368,469 downwards.
CTCCACTCATTACCTGTATAAAAGACACCTGTCCACACACTCAATCAAACAGACTCCAACCTCTCCACAATGGTCAAGACCTTAGAGCTGTGTAAGGACATCAGGGATAAAATTGTAGACCTGCACAAGGCTGGGATGGGCTACAGGACAATAGGCAAGCAGCTTGGTGAGAAGGCAACAACTGTTGGCGCAATTATTAGAAAATGGAAGAAGTTCAAGACGACGCTCAGTCTCCCTCGGTCTGGGGCGCCATGCAAGATCTCACCTCGTGGGGCATCAATAATCATGAGGAAGGTGAGGAATCAGCCCAGAACTACACGGCAGGACCTGGTCAATGACCTGAAGAGAGCTGGGACCACAGTCTCAAAGAAAACCATTAGGAACACACTACGCCGTCATGGATTAAAATCCTGCAGCGCACGCAAGGTCCCCCTGTTCAAGTCAGTGCATGTCCAGGCCCATCTGAAGTTTCCCAATGACCATCTGGATGATCCAGAGGAGGAATGGGAGATAGTCATGTGGTCTGATGAGACAAAAATAGACCTTTTTGGTCTAAACTCCTCTCGCCGTGTTTGGAGGAAGAAGAAGGATGAGTACAACCCCAAGAACATCATCCCAAGCGTGAAGCATGGAGGTGGAAACATCATTCTTTGGGGATGCTTTTCTGCAAAGGGGACAGGACGACTGCACCGTATTGAGGGAAGGATGGATGTGGCCACGTATTGCGAGATCTTGGCCAACAACCTCCTTCCCTCAGTAAGAGCATTGAAGATCAGTCTTCCGGCATGACAACGACCCGAAACACACAGCCAGGGCAACATACAATGTGATTTTCTGGATTTTTGTTTTAGATTCCGTCACTCACAGTTGAAGAGTACCTATGATAAAAATTACACACTTCTACATGCTTTGTAAGTGGGCAAACCTGCAAAATCGGTGCATCAAATACTGGTTCTGCCCACTGTATATTGCATTATTAATACATAATACAATTTAATTTTATCTTAAATATATTTCATCATATACAGTGGAAATAGTAAGAAGATTTACATGCATGCTCAGCTGGCTAATAAGAGGTCAGCGAGTGACGAAAGGCTGTAAAGGAAAGGAAAAGCATGGAAAGCCCTTATATGGAGATGGTTTGGGCATGTTTTATGCACGACTAACCTCGTCAGCCGCTCATTTAGAGCACTTCAAATTCACTAGAATGAGATTAAAAACAAATTCGTGTGCATACACACGCGGCAGAAATTTTTCGAGTCAAATAAGAAATAATCGACTTAATTATTAGTTAACGAGACCCAATGAAATGATAAATAAAATATTACATATTATGTTGAATTTTATTAAACAACTTTAATTTGAATAAGTTAATTAAATTAATAAATCAAATTGAATTAATAAATAAAAACAACTGTATTTTAAGACATATTAACTATATATAGTTGCGCAACAACATACAAGGAATAACCCATAACAAGAAATTAACGAAAAGTACCTGAAAGTTTGCCAGACAAGCGAACTTTAGAATTTTGCATTATTGCTTTTTGATTGCTACTGATGACGATTGAGACTGACACAATGGAGTGCATCTATTTTGATTTTGCATTACAAAAGAATTTGGAGTAGCAAGTGCATTTAACCGCTAACAAAATATGGCATGCTGAGAGGCATGTTGTATGCAATTGTTTTGATAGAGGGGAAACCAGATATATTTCTAGTTTACACATTTTTTCTTCAGACATTGCCCTTTAAATGTATCAGCTGTGTGTAATGTGAACCACGTTTGGTTTTTGACCACTGAAAATGGGTGAAATACAATAAATCGAGCCTCATTGAGATCCCCACATCTATGGGATTGAGTCAGATTTAAGATATCTTAAATACTTTTAAGAGACAGGCATGCAAACTTTGGAAAAGGAATGTTTATGGCACTCAGAAAGGTATATTCTATGCAATCGTGTTGATAGCATAACGAGATCCGTTTCTAGTATCATCAATTTTTGTTATTCAGATATTCCTCTTTAAAAGAAAAAAGTATCAGCTGTATGACCCACATTTTCTTTTCGGCCACTGAAAATGTCAAGTCAAGTCTCCTTTTTTTATATAGCGCTTTTTACAATGCAAATTGTGGCAAAGCAGCTTTACAGTAATAATTGGCAAATAATTTTGGCTGCACAGCAGCTCCCAAAGAAAATGGTGTCATTGTCCAGCTTATTCTATATATTATTGATTCATTCCGTTCATTCATTGATTCAAATGTGCACAATTTACTCATGGAATTAAATTATGATCTCCATTTCTCTGGTGCTAAACCATCGAGGGCCTTTAAAATGAAGATGTGTGTTAAAAACCAACATATAAAAGGATATTAAGATATCTTTAATTCTTCTAGAGTCACAGGCATGCAAACTTCCTTCCCAAAAAACCCCCAAAACAAAGCGCTTTTTGCCATTTTTGAACTGTTACTGTTGGCATATAATACAACAAATATTTCTCAAGTAAACAGATTTTCCTAATAGACCTACCAATCTCTGTGAAAACAAAATAAAAAAAATGATGCTGCCAATTTTTAAAAGGAATGTTACCCCTCTGTATGGCTCCAAATTTGAGATGGAAATGGTTATTTTGACTCCCCTCTACAAAAATAATGGATTACTTCGTAAATATACATCCATGATATTTAATATTTTAGCTTTCATCACTATTTATCTTAGCATTTCAAATATGAACAAAATCCAAAATCTGAGAAGGAGGAGGAGTTTCCAAAATTTGGTCGGAATGACCCAGAATTAGAAATCTAGTATGCACTTGCCACCTTTATTTTGTTCCCTTGGCCCTCCTCTAGGTGGCACACTAGAGAGGCCAGCTGACAAGCTGGTCAGTGATTGTCCAATTTTAAAACAAGCTGCCATGAATATGCACCACTGCCTTAGACAATCTTGTTAAGCTGCTTTAAACATGACCGATGCAAAATGACACACTGTACATGCTATCATTAAAACTGTTCATTTATGGAAGCCTGTAACAGAGACGTCAGATGGAAGACAACAGACAAGTGTCCAGCCATCATTCACCCACACACTAGACAAAGAGGAAGAATTCCAGACAGACAGACAGACAGACAGACACTTCATTCCAAGTACATGGTGAACACACACACACAGCTGTCCATCATCTCGACACCTGTCAGTGATTCTTGGAATCAAGTTCAGGCAACAGAGGACTACTGTGGGACTCAGCCCAAGTGTAATCCAGACAGACAGAAAGAAAGAGAGAGCGAGAGAGGCATGGTTTCATAATATACTACTGTTTAATTTACTGTATCTTTATTAAAGAAATGGATGCTTTTATTCAGTAAGGATGCATTATTTTGATCAAAAGTGACAGTGAAGACATTTATAATGTTCAAATAAATGCGGAATTTATATTTATCAAAGTATCCTGAAAAGATTTGATCATGGTTTCCACAAAAATATTAACCGTTTTAAACATTGACAATAAGAAATGTCTCTTGTGCATTTTGAAAGATCATGTGACTCTGAAGAGTGGCGTAATGGTAAAGCTGAATTGTCCACTCAAGAACTAATTATTCAAATAGAAAGCATTTTTTATTTTAAACTGTAATAATATTTTTGATCAAATTATTGCAGACTTTTCATTTTACCAATCCCAAATTTTTGAGCAGTAGTGAACATGGCCATTTTTCATTCATGTAGATAGAAAAAATAAAATCATATTTTGCACCTATTGATTTTTTGTTTCGCTTCTCACGTTTCGCATTATTAACCAGACCACAAGTCGTCGTTTTCAGAAGAACAGTGTATTCTGACTGTGACCCCACAGAATTAATCAACAGAGTTGAACTCGGTCCTGTCCATGACTGTCTGTTATTTTCAGGTCTTTATTTATGGGCAGCAACAGTTGACACGGTGCAGAACCGACTCCTCCTACTGCCATACTTACATTGAACTCAGTGGTGTTGAGTATGTGTCGCCCGTCAGGACTCCAGCGTGACGAGACTAGTCCAATAGAACCCTCGTCTATCTTACAATGCCAGTCCGGCTGCTCTAGAGACCATACCTGAGAACAAATAGAGAGAAACCCAAAGGCCCTGCAGTTACAAACATATCCGAGTCCTGTTGAATAGCTCAACATGAAAGACTGGCGCTGGCTTCCCTTACAAAGGTAAGGTGATCAATTTTACCTGTAAATGAAAGTATAGAGAAGAATTGATCTAATTGTTGAAATAGGTTATAACTTTCATTTTCATTAATACTTTAAAGTTATAAGAGGGTTTATTAGGCAGAAGCAACGAATGTGCAACGAATGTGAATGAGAATTAAAAGATCACAATTTCGATTCATAAACTCGATCAAATGACACAGCGATCACAGCGAACATTCAAATCGGCATTTGCTCTGCCACTGAACAGTGTTTTCAACCAAACACACTCAAAAAAATATTTCTGTCTAAACATAAAAGTTTTATGTCATTTAATCACATAGCAATTTTCCATCCATTTGAGTTACATAGTTTTAACATAAACAAAACTTATAAACTTAATGTGATTCATATTTGTCAGTCGTATGTAAATGAAATAGATAACACAACATTTCATAATTTATAGTTTTAGTATATAATTTATAGTGACTCTTTAATGTGATCGCTGTAACTCCTTCAAGCGGCTCGTGAACCGATCATCTCTTCATACTAGTTCATTTATAGCATCAAATAAACATGAACATCAGAAGGAATGTTGTTTCAAGTGCGGAAAGACGTGAGCACACACAATTTTTCAAGTTCAAGTTCACCAACGTTAATCTACTATACTGCTCTGACTGCTTTCTCAGACAAAATTGCGGATTCTGCGTTATGATTGGTCGGATCGTCTGTCAATCAAACTGTTTGCGAAGGGTCAATTGTGGGATAATCGTGATCTCGATTTTAAACAGCAAAATTTTAATTCTCAATTTATCCTAAAACATGCAGCTCTAGGAGAGGTGTGATATTACTTTTCAAAGTTTTTAAAGACCTTCTGGATGAAGTCTAAATATTCCCAGACTGAAATCAAGTAAAATTCATCAATAGGGATCAGTAAATGCAACGGGCAACTTCACATACCTGCACTAGTCCTCTTTTGTACATGGCACAAAGGATGAAGAGGGAGTCAGAGGACCACTCCATGTGCATCACTTGGTCCAGGCATGTGTACAGGTGCACGATCTGAAGGGTGTTGATATCACGGACCACCAGGCGGTACTGAACACAGGTGGCCTACAAGCCCAAAATAAATGTGCTGATTAACAAGAAACTGTAGTATGCTATTCTAAGCATAGTCATAATTTGATTTATCATGATGGCAGAAAAACATCTTACCAAATATTTACCATCAGGAGAAACTTTGCACAATTGATTGGACTGCTTGAGGACCTCTGAGAAATTCATGCTACTGGAAGAAACAGGGAATCTTTGATTCCTCTGTGACTGAAAAGACACATGAGAATGTAACTATAAATTAAAAATAATTTCAAATATATTGACTACTGTGTTGTTCGACAGTAAAATACTTCCGAAATGTTGAGTTCGCACACAGACTGTGTCAACCCCCCCCAAAAAAAAAAAAAATCAAAAGAAATCAAATAGAGACTATATAGAGAACATTAAGATTTTCACCATTACTCTCAATGGTGATTCTTATTAGATTCTCATTACAAAACTATATTAATTATTATCTAACGACAATCACCTGTCAAGACAATTTTAAATATATATAGAGAATGGCATTAGAATTAATGCCATTAAGCAAAATTACTTTAAATTTTCAATTAGTATGTTTAAAATATATGTAAATAGTATGTAAACTTATCTTTTAATAGCAATTAGAGGTTAGAAGGTTGTGCTTTAAATCCAGTATTTAAGACAAAAACCTATTCTTACTTTTGAATTATTACAAATCCAGAATTTACTATCGGTATGAATATCATGTCTAATGTGTAATTTTATCAGATTTTAGAAATGACTAGTATAATAATAAATTCTCCTTTGTCAGGAAACGTTAACGGCTCCTTATGCTTACTAAAGTTACGACACCGGTTACACATCTAACGTCTTAAAGTTAACAGAAGACTCGTTATGTGCGTTTTAACTATTTACCTTTTAGTGTATTGTAAGGATTTATCCGACGAGTTTAACGGTCAGTTATCTTTGCAAGGTAAAACAAAAAGACACTCATGAGATTAAACTGCTTCTGCCAAGGAGCGCTAAAACGATCAACCGAATCTCTTATTGTTTCGGAAGTGACGTACATGAAACGTCATTTGTGTCATGCTGGCGGCCAATCAGCGCCGAGCTTTATTGTCGGCGTCGCAGTGGAATTGTGGGAAATGATGTTTCTTTTTGTGTTCTTTCTAGTATGCACTAGAATTAACAATAAATAGGGCTTACCAAGCTCCAAGCTCAAATTTTATGACTTGCCTGCTTTGAGTGACTTTATCGCGCCGTATATGCATTTCAAAGCAAATGTAAAAACGTGTTTATGCTGTCAGGAGAGGCTGGAAATACAAATTGTCGTTGTCTACGATTTTCTCATGGACGGTTAAAGTCTTTCTACAGTAGAATTACACGGTCAAATCTTAATTTTAAGTGAGAAAGTAAAAGTCAAGCTTTAATCACATTTTAGCGACCTCTTCATGTGGGATTAGTGTTTCCCGCTCGTGTGAGCCCAAACGGCGGCTAACGCCTCCTCCCGTCCCCCACCAATTCCCCCAACCCAACCCTCCACAGCCAAGTGCACTCACACTCCGCGAGCCTATTTACCCTATACCTGCATAATCATCCTCATCTGCCACTCTCTCATCTTGCCTTTTAACTATAAGGAGTCATTCAAGTTGCGTTCTGTTGTTCAATGGCTTAATTCGGAGCTCATTTGCTACATGACTAAGCTGTAGTTTACAAGGGTCAGCTGTACTAAGTCAAAGAAAGTGATTTTGGGATCCAAAGAGCATCGCCAGAGTTTGTTCCAAAAGCCAGGAAAACAACTTGTTTGGTAAGTAAACCTAATATATATAGTATTTGTGGTTCGTTTGAACTCTTGGGTTTGTCACAGTATTTGAATAGTATCCAGTGCTCACATTGCTGAAGGTAAGCATTTAAACCCACCCACTTTAACTGAACGCAGTGCGATCTCATGGTTTCATCATCCACTTCAATAGCTTACATTAGATGTGTAAAAAAAAAAAAGGAGCATTAAATTGAATGAATATGTTTATATCACTCTACCGATCGACTTATTTTTCCATTTATGTTGCCTAATTTATTTATTTTTAACTCCGTATGTAGGCTAAAGCACAAAACAATACGCGATTAAATTTGTTCCCTTCTGTCTATCAGTTAGAAAATCGATGGGTGTCCTAGAAAGGTTATGCAGTGGTCAGAGTTCACTATGATAATTGTCTGTCAACATGTATTACAGTAGACTAAACCTTAAGCTTGATAAGAAACATGAACTTCTGTAGAGAGCGATTATGATTTATTTTTCACTACACGCTGTTATTCATAAAGCGCCTTGATCTGTTTTCGTTTGCCTAGCCTACTAGTTTTACAGATATATTAGGCCTATGTTATATTATATTATATTACAAGCATTAAATATCATTTCCAAACAATATAATTTAAGTAATACATTAAAAATACCAAATATTAAATAGGCCTATTGGATACCGAATATTATATATATATATATATATATATATATATATATATATATGTGTGTGTGTGTGTGAATTACACAGACGCGTCACACTTCATTTGACCTCTTACAATGAAAATGAAAAAATATATATATATTTTTTTCATGTATTTGAAATCGCAAGCAGTGCAGTGTAGGACAAATGAAGTGTGACGCTTCTGTGTAATTCACATATATATATTTATTTATTTATTTTTTCATGTATTTGAATTAAATCGCAAGCATTGCATGGTAAGAGGTCAAATGAAGTGTGACGCTTCTGTGTAATTCACATATATTTATTTATTTATTTATTTATTTATTTATTTTTTCATGTATTTGAATTAAACCGCAAGCAGTGCAGTGTAGGACAAATGAAGTGTGACGCTTCTGTGTAATTCACAGATATATATATATATATATATATATATATATATATATATATATATATATATATATATATATTATTTTTTCATGTATTTGAATTAAATCGCAAGCATTGCATGGTAAGAGGTCAAATGAAGTGTGACGCTTCTGTGGTAATTCACATATATATATATATTTTTTTTATTTTTTTTATTTTTTTTTCATGTATTTGAATTAAATCGCAAGCAGTGCATTGTAAGAGGTCAAATGAAGTGTGACGCTGTGTAATTCATTCATGCATATATATATATATATATATATATATATATATATATATATATATATATATTTCATGTATTTGAATTAAATCGCAAGCAGTGCATTGTAAGAGGTCAAATGAAGTGTGACGCTGTGTAATTCATTCATGCATATATATATATATATATATATATATATATATATATATATATATATATATATATATATTTCATGTATTTGAATTAAATCGCAAGCAGTGCATGGTAAGAGGTCAAATGAAGTGTGACGCTTCTGTGTAATTCGTTGTCAAGGGCGCTGTATTAGTTCAGTACCTCACTGAATACAGTTCGCTCGAAGGAGTTTGCAGTCTTTGTGAATATTTTCGCCAAATTTCCTATGCCTTTTAAGGCTCTTCTGTTCTAACATATGCCATATGTTAATTCATCCTGAAATTAACCGGTACAAGTGAAGAATTTTGCACTTTTTGTCCATGACGCATGAACCGGTGAGGTGGACTGCACTTGTGGCTATGGCTGACCGGTTGGTGTGAGCGTCGGTAAGATACAGCTTCGTTAGTTCTGAAATACAAGGCCTTTGTAAAGTGATAATTCAATTCTCCGGTTGAATCCCTGTTGTCTGTGTATAATTGCTGGCAGAGCTTTAACTCCTCTCAGGGTGGCAGCTATCACGGGAATACTGGTCAAAATTAGTAAACACGATGTTGCCTCGTTCGTAAAACTACACAGGTCTGACTGAACATTTAGGGGATGTAAACGAAAGCCTGCCACAATTCAGTAGTTTGAGCTTTTGAGTCTTTCACAGGGTAGAATTAATTATTGAACGACGTTTTATTTATGTGTTTTTAAACTGTTTTAGTTTTGCCTTGCTTGTTCTGCGAAATGAGAGAGATTGGACTAACATTTTTAACGAAAAAGCAGGAGCATTTAGGAGCAAACTATGGTTTTATGAGGTGTTTTTTTTTTGTTGCGAACATATAATAGTCCTTTAAAATGTTAAATAAGTTTGGTTTGAGTAAACCTTAATTTAGCTTATGCCAATAGGCCGTCTTTTGCACGCGGCGTTACCGAGGGAACGGGCGCGACGCGAGTTGCACAACAGTAAACTTATTTTGCCCGAAAGCACTTATAGTGTGAGAAAACACCCTTTTTTGTTCTTTTTTTTTTTAAATATATAATATAACTATACTATACAATTTGTTATAGTATAAAGTAGTACATTTAGATTTACCTGTCTTTTTAAATTTAACCCTTATGTGCTGTTCGGGATGTTTTCATCCACTATGGGGAATTTTTGAGTCTTAATTTGGCCGTAACTTTCTCCGTGTTTCAGCAAACGGAATGATTTTTGGTGACAAATCTTATTTTGACACATATTTTGGGAAAATGCTTTGAAAATTTTCAAAAACTCAACAGTACTCTGTGGGCAAATTCACGACCCTTTCGTTAACCGCTTTAAAAATGGATCAGATAAATATTTGTTTCAATTTTTTTTTTTGCTTAAATCTATTAATCAACCTCAGTCCTGATCAAAACTACTAACTACTACTAAAAAAAAAATCAGGATTTTAACTCTTTAATTGCCAAATTCATAAATGATGTCACTGATTTGGGAAAAAAAACGTGTCAAAGATTAGAAACAACATTGGCTTTGATGCGTTTTTGTGCAGCATCAGATTTTAACGTTTTAAAGAGTTAAAATCCTGATTTTTTTTTAATTGAGTAGTTTTGATCAGGACTAAGGTTGATTTAAGCAAAAAAAATTTTTAAAAAAATATTTATCTGATACATTTTTAAAGCAGTTAAAATCATAAGGAAAGGGTAGTGAATTTGAACAATGCACAAGGGTTAAATTGAGGGGAGACCGGGTTAGTTGTCATGGGGAAGTTGTCACAAGAATTATCTCTGTAATATCTTGAGTAAAAATAAACGTTTTCTCTCCTTTTAAAATCTCTAAAAATGATTTTGTTAAATCCAAGTTACAAGAAGCCTATAATATGATCGTTTTGTTTTGTAATGGCTAACAAGTGAACAAAACAAAACCACAGAGTTGGTATTTAACAGAAATGCTGTAATGTGTAAAGAGGATTTGCTATAAATGTATACATTTAATATATATATATATATATATATATGTATACATTTATATATTATACATATAAATGATTGAGTTTACTTTTACAGTTATTTTACCAAGATTTTACTGTTCAAAGTCAACGTGTGTTTAATTTATTTAAAACTTTTTTTCTTAGACAAAAATGTTGGGAATCTTCAGTATCTTTTATAGCTCATATAGAAACTAAATTTCAAAAATAAGCCTATGAGAAATATTCACTGGAGTAAAAAAATATTGCCTTTTATTGATTGATAAGGTGAATACACCATTTTAAAAATGCTTAATTTATGGTACTATGAAAAATATTTTTTGTTTGTTTTAATCAGTTTCAACCTACTGTATATGTGTAAATATAGCATGTATCAAAGAATAGCATTGTGATTGTCATCTTTAAATTGATCTAATTTACATGAACGTGAATGAAATAAATCATCTTTAAAATAGCTATCATCCACAATGTCCTTACATGGTGATGTTTTTAGTAATAATCAATAGAAATGGGTATTTAATTATAGGTTTTTGAGTCATTCATCTTGGCTTTTTTTCTTTCAATGATATTTAAAGATTTAATATTGGGTGTGTTACGGTATGTTACAGTTTTGATGGTCCACAAATGCAACAGACTCACTTTCTGCAACACACTCATTTTGTTCACTACTGCTCATTTCCTGTGAGTAATCTGATGGAGGAAGTATGCGGTCACTGTGGAACAGTGCCAGGCAGGTTTGGACACGTCAAGCCTGGCATCTTTATTCTGAATCTTTGCGTCCAGCCTCAATGTCTGCTGGGATTTAAACTTCAGATGATGAATTGGGCAGCAGGGTGGAAATTACTTTCAAATCGAATCCTGTGTGTTGTTCAATTTCTACACAGTGATGCAAGAGTTATTTTACAGAGCATGAGTACAGAGAACTGTATTTTCTTGTATTTTAAGTACACTGTAAGTACACGTAACGTACCGTAAAATAAAGTTAATAATAACAAATATAGTTTTAGATAGAACTTTAGTTTTTAGAGTTTTCTTACCAGTTTCAAAACATTTTTTAGAGGACGTTCAAATCAAGATTCTGTAATAATTATTCACCCTCTTGCCATTTCAAACCTCTCTTTTTATATGTACACTGTTAAAAAATTACTGTAAATTTTACAGTATAATACTGGCAGCAGGGTTGCCAGCCAGTTACTGTAAAATTTACTGTAGTGTTACTGTAATTTAATTTACAGAATTTCCCTGTATTCTCTGATTACAGTAAATAACTGTATTTTTTAAATTACGAAGGGTCAATTTACAGCAATATTCTGTAAATTTGAGTCACACCAACACGTGACCCCAGAATGCATTGCAGTTTACAGCAATATGCTGTATTATTAAAAAACAGCCAGCAGCTGTAAAATAATGCTGTAATTTTTACAGTAATTCATTACACTGTTAAAAAATTACTGTAAATTTTACATTATAATACTGGCAGAAGGGTTGCCAGCCAGTTACTGTAAAATTTACAGAATTTCCCTGTATTCTCTGATTACAGTAAATAACTGTATTTTTTAAATTACGAACTGTCAATTTACAGCAATATTCTGTAAATTTGAGTCAAACCAACATGTGACCCCAGAATGCATTGCAGTTTACAGCAATATGCTGTATTATTAAAAAACAGCCAGGGGCTGTAAAATAATGCTGTAATTTTTACAGCAATTCATTAAGATATTTTTTCCCGTGCAAAGAAGTCGATGGTGATACTGTCAAAATCTTGTCCAGACAAAAATGCATTTCACTGTAAAAAGTGGAAACCTGCAATTGTTTACCTTAAAGAGGTTTTTTGTTGCTTAATTTAACACATAAAATGTATTTCGATATTATTAAACAATATTTTTCAATTGAATAAAACCAGTTAATTTAGATGTTCTTATCAGGTGACCATTTAAAAAAAAAAAAATGTTGAAAATTTTTGCTGTATGTAACTGCCTGCAACGGGTCATTGATGATTTAGTTTGTTGGGGATGCTTTTATTTTACCCATGCATGCACCTCTTGTGACCCTTGTTTGGTTTGTGATTTTCAGTGTGATCTGCCCTGCGGTGGATTGTCCAACATCCAAGATGTCCCAGTCATCCACCGCCGATGAGGGTACAACCTTTGAACACTTGTGGAGTACCCTGTGAGTTTATTTACTGGCAGTCACATGCATTTTTCTTGTGTTGTCATATGCAGTGTTGGGGGTAGCGCATTAGAAGTAATGCCAGTTACTTAATCAAGTAACTAGTAAAGTAACGCATTATTTTTAAAGGGATAGTTCACCCAAAAATGAAAATTCTGTCATCATTTATTCTACCTCCAAACTTGTATGAATTTCTTTGCTCTGCTGAATCTTCCATTTGGAAGAATGTTTGAATCCAAGCGGATCTCGCCCTCCATTGACTACCATAGTAGGAAAAAAAAAATACTATGGCACTCAATGGGGGATGAGATCTGCTTGGTTACAAACATCGTCCTTTGTGTGGAGCAGAACAAAGAAATGTATACAGGTTTGGAACAACTTGAGAGGGAGTGAATGATGACAGAATTTTTCATTTTAAATTTACAGTAAGTTACTTTTTCAAATAAGTGATGCAGGTTTTCTCATTTAATGATTGACAGATCTTCTGTTGGGAGTAAAGGCAGAGGCGTCGCGTGGGCTGTGTGAACATAATTGTTATAGTAGTTTTAGACTAAATGTGAAAATGCATTTGTCTCATTTGCGCAAAAAACATCCAGTATACCTCAAAATAAAAAAACAGTAAAATGCAAACTCAGAATATTATGCAAACCTGCAATTGTTAAATATTTTAAATAAATTCAACTATACTAATAAGCAAAAATTACTTAGATATACATCACATATGTGCTTCTTTTTTATCATCGCTGAAGTAAGAGTGTTGAACTTTCATCTCCTGCATCTTATTCTTCTGCAATCCAGAATGGCAACACATCTGAAAGGTTTGTCTGAGCTGCGCCCACTTCTATACAGACATGAATTTGCATTTTCTTCAGCCTTTTGGTGGCACATTTGCCAAAAAGTAATGCAAAAGTAATGTAGCTTTCCATAAAAGTAACTAAGTTACACAATTAGTTACTTTTTTAGGGAGTAACGCAATATTGTTTTTGGTTGCGACTGACGAGGGAACGGATCTAAATGCGGTTGTATCAAATTTATTATTAACAAATCTCAAAACAAAATATACATTGGAAAAGCAAGAACAGAACAACCGATTAAAACATGCAACAAGAACATGCAACAAGAAAGAAGCCTAGAGCTCAAATACGCAAACAAACCAATCAACGAAATGAATAACAGGTGCAAAAAATGAATCAAAGCCTGAAAAACTGAGAACTAGGACACAACAAACCCAGTCTGGAAACATTTATGATTTAATGTCTGTGATATCAGCAGCACGTTTTGATATTAGTAACAATTCATTTGCACTATTTCAAGATAAACTGCGATTTGAATTGCAGTTACAAAAATATCCAGAATACAATATGTGAAATCTTTTGATAAAAGCTGAACCTGTTTATTTAATCATTTTTGATTCACATACAGTCTCTTCGTCTTGTTACAGTGAGCCAGACAGCACATATTTTGAGCTTCCTCAGGCAGGACACTCAGGGGACAGGGTGGCTTCCAGCAGCCTGCCCAGCAACCGCGCTGAAGTCTGCATGGACGTCTACCACATGAGAGACATGAACGACAACGTCATGGTAAGAAGACGGCAGAACATTCTCTGTTAAGCAAATGCAAGTGAAATCTATTGATTTACAAACATTAAATACATTCTCAGAAAAACCAATCAGAGAAGTGAAGCCAACTTGGCAGGGTGTGGTAGGATTTGTCTTTGTGGTATTAATATATTTTTATTGTATTTTGCTCATAATTAGCTTGTTTGCAGTTAAGCAAACTTAATTAATATGAATTAATTCCATGTAATCTCTCAATTAAAATGGTTTCATAAAATCATAAAACTGAAGGTACAATAATTATAAAAGAATTACAAAAATGAAGTGAAGAGTTTTAGTTAAAGTATTACGGAGCCCTGCACATGACATGCAAGACAAAAAGTAAATTGTGCAGACAATTTACTAATTTGTTCCCTCGATTTACTAAATCGTGCGCACGATTTACTGTTTCCTTCCATCAATTTGATAAATCATATGCACAACTTACTGATTCGTTCCCTCGATTTATTAATCGTGTACGTGATTTACTGATTCGTTCCCTCGGTTTACTAAATAATGTACGATTTACTGATTCGTTCACTCGATTTATAAATCATGTGCGTAATTTACTGATTCGTTCCCTCGGTTTACTAAATAATGCACGATTTACTGATTTGTTCACTCGATTTATAAATCGTGCACGTGATTTACTGATTCGTTCCCTCGGTTTTCTAAATAATGCACGATTTACTGATTCGTTCACTCGATTTATAAATTGTGCGCATGATTTACTGATTCGTTCCCTCGGTTTTCTAAATAATGCTCAATTTGCTGATTCCTTCACTTGATTTATAAATTATGCGCATGATTTACTGATTCGTTCCCTCGGTTGACTGAATAATGCACAATTTACTGATTCGTTCACTCAATTTATAAATTGTGCTCATGATTTACTGATCCGTTCCCTCAGTTTTCTAAATAATGCACAATTTACTGATTCGTTCCCTCGGTTTTCTAAATAATGCTCAATTTGCTGATTCCTTCACTTGATTTATAAATTATGCGCATGATTTACTGATTCGTTCCCTCGGTTGACTGAATAATGCACAATTTACTGATTCGTTCACTCAATTTATAAATTGTGCTCATGATTTACTGATCCATTCCCTCGGTTTACTAAATAATGCACGATTTACTGATTCGTTCACTCAATGTATAAATCGTGCTCACGATTTACTGATTCGTTCCTTTGGTTTTCTAAATAATGCATGATTTACTGATTCGTTCACTCGATTTATAAATTGTGCTCATGATTTACTGATCCATTCCCTCGGTTTACTAAATAATGCACGATTTACTGATTCGTTCACTCAATGTATAAATCGTGCTCACGATTTACTGATTCGTTCCTTTGGTTTTCTAAATAATGCATGATTTACTGATTCGTTCACTCGATTTATAAATTGTGCTCATGATTTACTGATCCGTTCCCTCGGTTTACTAAATAATGCACGATTTACTGATTCGTTCACTCGATGTTTAAATCGTGCTCACGATTTACTGATTCGTTCACTCGATTTATAAATTGTGCTCATGATTTACTGATCCGTTCCCTCGGTTTACTAAATAATGCACGATTTACTGATTCGTTCACTCGATGTTTAAATCGTGCTCACGATTTACTGATTCGTTCACTCGATTTATAAATTGTGCTCACGATTTACTGATTCGTTCACTCGATTTATAAATTGTGCTCATGATTTACTGATCCGTTCCCTCGGTTTTCTAAATAATGCACGATTTACTGATTCGTTCACTCGATGTTTAAATCGTGCTCACGATTTACTGATTCGTTCACTCGATTTATAAATTGTGCTCACGATTTACTGATTCGTTCACTCGATTTATAAATTGTGCTCATGATTTACTGATCCGTTCCCTCGGTTTACTAAATAATGCACGATTTACTGATTCGTTCACTCGATGTTTAAATCGTGCTCACGATTTACTGATTCGTTCACTCGATTTATAAATTGTGCTCACGATTTACTGATTCGTTCACTCGATTTATAAATTGTGCTCACGATTTACTGATTCGTTCACTCGATGTATAAATCCTGCTCACGATTTACTGATTCTTTCAATCGATGTATAAATCATGAACACGATTTACTCATTTTTTCCTTCGATTTTTTTTTTTAATCATGAGCACAATTTATTGACTTGTTCCCTCAATTTATTAAACGTGTGCACGATTTACTCATTTGTTCCCTCGATTTATTAATCCTGCGCACAATTTACTGATTCTTCTTTCGATTTACTAAATTGCGCACATGATTTACTGATTTCTTCCCTCGATTTCTTCATCTTGTGCATAATTTGTAAATTGTGGGAACAAATTAGTAAATCATACACCCAGCCTTCTATTTTTTCCTGCATGTCATGTACGGGGCTCCGTGGAGTACAACAACGTCATGCCAACCTCCCATCCACCAAAAAAACCCCAAACAAACAACTTTCTTGGTTTTCCCTCCTTATCCATCAGGATTCCCTCCTCAGTCCCTAGTTTCCCTCTCCTGCGCTGTTTTTTCCCTCCCTTCGGGCTCTGCTTCAGGTCAGAGTATATGAGTGGAGGGTGTAGTGGGAGGTTGTGATGCCTTAATTAGAGAGAAAAGCCAAGCCAGGAACACGACACCTGCTGCTTCCTCCCATCTGGGGCGCACGTGCTGGGAAACCGAGAGCAGGAGAGATAGATGGATACATGGAGACACAGGATATTTGGTTAAAAGGTCATATTTCACCCCAAAAACAAAAGAAAGAAATAAGTAATTATATTTTGCATAAAGAAAAGGAAGGCTATTTTAGGACCATTGCGATGTTGTGACTTTAATTATGTGACATTATAAGACATTTCCCACAGTTCTCATTACCATATTCATTCATTCATGTGATATTTTTTTGGAATTTGCGTAATTTCGTTAGATTCTTATTACTGTAATATAGCATTTCTTGCTGTTCTTACTGTTTTTTACTTATAATGATGGATAAAGTAGTACACCAAATACATCAAATATTTAATTATATATATATATATATATATATATATATATATATATATATATATATATACACAATTTTTATTTTATTTTTTTGAGGTGAAATATAATGGCTTTGCAAGATGAATTCATTAAAAATCTTGTACATTGCTTTTTTTTGCATATTTGGCTTTCTATATCAGTGTTTCCAGAATTTTGTGAAATATCTGTTCTGGGACATATGGATTTCCTTCTCTTTATTGAGATGTTTCGATTGTTGACTTTAGACTTGGACAAGCATTTTCAAGTATGTATTGATTTTCAAGGGTTTGTTTTTCACTTGGCTCTTATGGGAAATTGTTCCAACCAGTTGGTTATCTCGGTTTGTGAGGTCTAGCTGTTTAAAAAGATGTAGTTAACTTCAGAACTAATTAAAAAATATACGGAAAAAAATTCGGTAAGCCAAAGCAAACTAACCACCTCCCTTGAAAAAAAAAAAATGGTATAGTCTAAAAGACAAGTGGGCAAGTCTAGGCCTGCTTTTTTAGTTAATGAATAGTCATGAGGCCAAAAAGTGGGAGGGCCAAAGATTTGTTGTTGGCTGCATCTAGAAGCTGACAGGGCAAGGAGAACTGGCGGAAAATCAGAAAAAGCAACTCACAGTGCGTTACCTTTCCTTGAGTTGTTGTGTCAAGATAGTTTCATTCAGAGCATCTGAAGTGAAGAAGTGAGACGGAAAGAACAGAGAATTGCAGAACTCACCTGTGTATTCTGTGAGGTCACATGACCAGACCAGTGGGAGAATCTCCCCTGTCTTTTGCCTGCCTAGCGGGAACGTTACAATGCTGTGTATCGGTGACCTGCCTCATTACTACAGCACGGTAGGTGAGCAGATTCTGAATGATTCGAATTGATTTTTCCGGAGCAATATTGTTACGTTACTTGCTGTGCTTATTTTATTTTATTTTATTTTATTTTATTTTATTTTATTTTATTTTATTTTATTTTATTTTATTTTATTTTATTTTATTTTATTTTATTTTATTTTATTTTATTTTATTTTAATTAATTTTATTTTATTTTATGATATTATATTTTATTTTATTTTATTTTGTTTTATTTTATTTTAATTAATTAATTTTATTTTATTTTATGATATTATATTTTATTTTATTTTATTTTATGTTATTTTATTTTATTATATTTTATTATATTATATTATATTTTATTTTATTTTGTTTTATTTTATTTTAATTAATTAATTTTATTTTATTTTAATTAATTTTATTATATTGACGATTTATTAATCATTATATTAACTTAAATGTATAGTTGATCTCCTATGTCTTTTGTAAGGCTCTTCAGTACAAGGTTTATCTCTCTTATAATTGGTGTATTTTTAATTTGATTATGTCTTAAGTTGCTTGATAGAAAACCTTCAGCTGTTTTGATGCTATAGCTCCAGCACATCTGAAACATGGACACCTGTTGATGTTCCTTGCTGTGCGCTTTAGTGTCGTTTTGATTCATTTTAATAGATTTTGTTAGTTGAAATAAGCAAATAAAACATTTGTTTGTTTTGGTTTTAGTAATATTTTTGCAATTGAGCTCAGTTATCCAATCTCACTCCTGTTTATGGAGTCCAAAAATCTTCATTAGAATAATGGCAGTTCTTTGTGTTTTCAGAAGAGGGTGCTGTTCTTACATGTTATTCTGCAAAACTTTTCTGCAGCCCAGAGATGCATCTGCTTATGGTGTTAAGGCAAAATCGGACAGATATGCATGGGCTTGTTGTCTCATAAGTCATAGAACACATTCTCATACTATATGGGGTAAGTTGTCACAACAGAACCTGGCCTTAAGCAGCGTATTACAGCAAAATAAAACCAAAAATGAATCTCAAGAAGTCAATGAATAAACAGAAAAGATGTAATATGTCATTGTCGTGACTTACAAATATTGAATGAATATTTAATTACAAAATTAAATAGAATACAATGTGTAAATTTACAAAAAATGAAAATTTTAAACAAATGTGACAACTTGCCCTGAGTTCTCCATCTTTTCAGTTAAAAGTTTAGTTTTATTTTGTACGCTTGTCAGTTATATAAAAATACTGGTATTTAATGACGATGCGGTCATGTTGATTGATTCATTCATTATATGTAGATTGAGAGAGATAGTGAGAGGGAGAGAGAGAGATTGCATGTGTGTGCCAAAAATGGCATTGAATCATTTACACACACACACACACACACAGGTTTGTTTTCCTGTCTTAGTGAGGACATTCCATACGCGTAATGGTTTTTACCCCCACCCCTAAACCTACCCATCACAGAAAACATTCAGCATTTTTACATTTTTAATAAAACATTGTTTAGGATGTTTTTAAAGCTAGTTGTGTGAAATATGAGGACACATTAAATGTCCTCATATTTCATGTTTAAGTTGTAATACCAGTGTCATACCCATGTCATTATACAAATTTGTGTCCTCATAAATCACAAAAACGCACACACACACAAACACACACACACACACACACAATCTCTCTTTCTCACACACACACACACACATGCGCATGCACAAACACAGACATACACAACAATGCTTCTGTTCTGTTTCAACTTGTCACAGAACATGTTGAGACTTAATGATGAGGCACACCTGTGTGTGTGTGTGTGTGTGTGTGTGTGTGTGTGTGTGTGTGGTTAGCTCTGAAACAGAGTTTCTCACATTTTCTTGTTCATTTGAAGAGATCCAGTATGGAAAACCCCCTATTTGAGGCAAAAAATTCAGAAATTCTAAATTCAGAAAACTAGGATATATATATATATATATATATATATATATATAAGGTAGGTAGATGCTAAAGCAAGTATCACAATTATTGGTGAACATATTATGGATTTGTTCAACCTCAAAGCATGTAACTGCACCATTTGTTCTACAAGCATGAATGATTCCTCAAGTCCTGCTACTTGTTGAGGAGAGATGCGGCTTGTAGTGGTCAGATTCGCAGTCACCTCCTGGTGGACGATAAAACTAGTTGAAAAGTCCCATAGACTTACACTGAAGGAGGGATATAAAACCTTGGAGAGAGCTTTTTGACTTGGGCCAGTAAATGACGACTCAGAACACCCTCCACTTAGCAACATCCTAGAATTTTATTTGAGTTTTACAGAGGAATCTATACATGCTTCTGGTTTTCAATTAATTGCATGGATGAAAAACTAATCTCTCTACCTTTGAACCATTTGCTTTATGTTTCTCTTGTTCCCTTTTCTCCCGTGCATGCTTGAGTGGAGTTATTCACACATAGGCTGAGTCTTGAGAAAGTGCTTTCTGCAAGTTTATACCTGTGCAGGTGTTGTCTGACTCACGTTATACCATAATTAGGACAATATGTGGTTTCTGACCTCCGTCCCTCTGGACTCCACCCGCTCTCATTCACTATGTCCACAAGGATCATGACTCCATAGAGGAAATGTCTTGGAGAGAGAGACTAGCGAGAACAGGTGATAAAGTCTCAGGTTGAGTGTTTTACTCACTATAGTTCCTTGGGGTTCATCAGTGTGTCATTTGACAGCAGAGGACATGTGATTCTGTTGGTTTGGACAATGTACTATCTAAAAAAAAAGGTAAGATTTATCCCTTTGCTTGACTTGTGTTTCAGTTTTGGTTGTCTTATTTTACAGTGCTCTGATTGGTCTAGAGGATTTGTGGGAATCATTACAGATGATTTTTTTTTTCCTGGACTTTGAGTCATTATATCAGGACATCTCTGCTCTGCATGAGTCAATGACTTTTTTTTTTTGTTGAGGTTTTGAAGATCATGTTTATATAACAACAACATAATGTAGATTTTTACATTTGAAAAATGTAAATGAATGTAAGTGAAAAGAGTGTTTTGGTTTCTTGGACATTGCTATGTGGTTGTTAGAGTGTTCTGGGTGGTTGCTAGGGTGTTTTTAAGTTGTTTTGGGTTATTTTTTGGTGGCCCAAATCAAAAGATCCCACCTAAAGTCTCTTTGATGTTATGATTTGTAGCTGTAACTAAAAGTTAGTTTCCAGTGCAGGAACTTTGGCGTGTGTTTTGACTGCAGGAACCTAAAGTTCTGGGTAAAAAAAATTCCCCCTCAGAAAGTCCCTGCTCGCGAAGTAGTAGTTTTTAAAAGTTCAGGAACTTTCGGGGGTGGGACTTGGGCATGGAACATGCTGATTGGTTGAGTTCACGCTGCATCTTGATTGGTTGACACAGCATTTTTTTTTTCAACCACCGTTTTTAAAAGTCTGAATCAACAATGGAGTTGAGGTTAAGTTTATATGTGGAGGATGAAATCCAGCAGGAACTGGAAAGTCGCACACAGTTTTACGTCACCGGACTTAATCTTCACGGTTCTTTAGACCGCGATGTAAATGCAGACAGCAACAGGTCAGGGGGAAAATGTTGCTCCGGGTAATTTCTGTGGAAAAGCGGTTTATGAATCTGGCTTCCAAGTCTGAGTTTTTCCCCCTACATTTTTCTCATTTTATAGTCTGTCAGGTGAAATCGTACATCAACATACAACTTAAGCCGCTCCATTGTTGATTCGAATAGCAAACAACTCTTACTTAATTAAAAATGGTTGAAATAAAATGCAGCCAATCAAAATGCAGCGTGAACTCAACCAATCAGCACGTTCAGTGGTCAAGTCCCATCCCCGAAAGTTCCCGAAGTTTGAAAAAGTACTATCCCGCGATCAGGGACTCTCTTAGGGGGAACGTTTTACCCAAAACTTCATTTAGACCCTGGTTCCTGCGGTCGAAACACAGAGTACCACCCCAAAGTCCCTAGTTCCTGGGCGCAGCTTTAGAAAAATAACACGCCTCTCTTCAACAAACTGCACAGTTTGAAATGTCCACACAAATGGTACTAACCCTAAATATGAGTAATACAGATGTTTATAATTATAAAGGTATAATTATTAAAAATAAGTAAAAGTCTATATTTGAGGACTTTGAAAAGCATAAGAATACATCATTCCAAATGAGTCCATCTGAGCTTTACTTTTAACACACCTGTTGAGGTCCTGCTAGCCCAACACATGGAGATGTAATTGACGAGTGGTGGGTAAGATCTGTGAGTTTGGTGTTTCTAAGTTAGAGAAGAGAATGGCAGGCAGTTAGACATTGGACAGATTACGGTTGTGTTTTACAAGCTACCCTTTGCCTGGAGGCATGGCTCCCTCTCGTACGTCCCAACACGGTGTAACCGGAGCTGTAGAAGTGGAGTGGATGTGTCTTATCTCCTCCCTCTTCAACTTTTTGCCTCCCTCCTTCACCTTTACCTGTCTCACCCTCCTTCTCTTTCTGCCTTTTCACTCAGTCTCAGTACAGCCTACTGAGCAGCAGCATGGAACAAGGTTTGGGGAACAGACCAGCGTCTACCAGTCCCTACAGCTCAGAGACCACCTCCAACGTGCCAACGCCGTCACCCTACTCCCAGCCAAACTCGACCTTTGAGGCCATGTCTCCAGCCCCGGCCATCCCCTCCAACACCGACTACCCTGGGCCGCACAACTTCGAGGTCACCTTCCAGCAGTCTAGCACCGCCAAGTCGGCCACCTGGACGGTGAGTAGAGCGTCTCGGTTGTGGCGCAACCGTATCACGTGAGGTTCTTTATGAACTCATGCACACACTCTGCTTTTCCCACACTAACTGCCGATCGTCATTTCAAAATCCGTACAGAGCGTTTACTTTTCTTTGGTTGCTTTTGCCCTTTCTTTGCTCCGTGTCTGGCTCATCTTCAAGACTCATTTTGGCTGCGTTCCCGCATTGTTCCCTATTTTAAATGTGTTTCTTAGACCTAAACATCTGTATATAGGTAGATGGCATGAAATTTCAAGTGGTGACAGCAGTTCCTGCTATTATTCACCTTGTCGCCTATACTGTCGTTCAAAAGTTTGGTAATGTTTTTGAAAAAAAACTCATCAAGGTTACATTTAATTTATAAATACAGTACATACATATGAAATGATACAATTTACAATAGCTCTAAATAGTCTTTAGTGTCACGTGAACCTTCAGAAATCAGAAATGGATGGTTTTCTTTCTTCCGTATTCCTTAATGAATAGAAAAAGTATTTATTTAAAATATACTATTTTTAGTGCATTTTGATCAATGCATCCTTGCTGAATAAAAGTATTCATTTATTTTTAAACTCCAAAACTTTTGAACAGTAGTGTATCTTAATTTTTTCTAGAATTATATATGCAGTTGGACGAGCAGATTTTTGTGGTGTTTGCACTTCGTTACATTAAAATTTCAAAACTTTTGTCGTGCAACATGACTTTTAAAGTGAATTGCAAAAATAAATAAGTAAAAAAAAATTGGAAGAATTGAAAATAGTAACAAAACCTGGAATGTATGTCTTCCCTTCAACATCTGGCAAGTTATTTGTCAGCTACCCATATTATTATTTTTGTAAATAATCATTTCTCTGTCTCTGTCAGGTTACTTCGATTGTAATTTTGAAAGTAAACCGCCTCAGACAGTTCCCTAATATTCAGCGCTGTCGCTCTCTCTGAGAAACAATCCTTCAAAAAGTGCGAAACCTTTACATTTCGTGTCAGTTTAGTTTTCCTAATCAAAAACACGATGAACTTTTGGAATTCCCTTTTAAACATTTAAATTACAGAAAGATAAAATGTAAATTCTTTTATGTGTCCAACATGTTTGTCTTGATTTTAGAATTCGTTTGAGCTTCACTGTTACCATTTCCAATCGGAAATTATCAGTTTTTTAACGTTGTTGATACATTTTTGCTCATTTTTGCCTCCGTGAAGCTAGCTGTTCTGGTTTGAGTGGTTTCTAAAGTATTGCTAGATGGTTACTGTAGTGAATTATGCATCAAAGTTTAATACTTAGATTGACTTTAGATCTTTACTATGAGAGTATGAGATAGCACTCTCTTTTTCTTATACACATATTGCATCCAGCGAAGAAAAGAAATCACAGTAATGTCAAGCAGACATGCTTGAAATCAGAGCAGTCAGTGTTTTCCCTAAAGTCCAGTGTCGCCATGAAGAAAGGTGCTGCATCAGTCTGTCATGAAGGTGACCCTCTGAAACCGGAGATGAGGCTCTTTCTTGTGTCGGTGGCTCTTAGGTTGTTTGTTGGATGAAGTCAAGCGTGAGGCTTGATCTCTGACTTGATGTGGATGTGTAAGGTGATAGCGGTTCCAGGAAGGTGAGTGCTATGGCCATCACTCAGTGTCTGCCTGTGAAGACTGTCACCTTTGACGCACCACGTTCCGCTCCATTCTCAAAGACTAGGCCTTTGTGAACAACTATAACAGGAGGATAAGCTTCCACAATGTGCATAAGTGGAGTTTCCAGCACAGATTGCTGTTTATGTTTTAGGATAAAAGAAGCGGGCTTCAAATTTGATTGCGTTTCGCACCTCACTTACCACCAGAGCTAAATAACGGTACTGGTACATACTTGTTTTCTTTATATTAAATCTGTGGAACTCTATGGGAATATTCCTTCCCTGTTCAAAAAAGACTTCTCGTTTCACAAATTCCTGATTGGTCTAGATTGCCCATCATGCTTCTCTGGACTTTGAGCTATCACCTCATGTTTTGGAGTGTTAAGTGTGCATGAATCAAAACATTCATTTATTTCCAGTCAAAAGCTTTGCAAGTAAATGTATTTGTTTATATTTGACATTTCTTCAATAATATAGAAATAACTTTTAGAAATTACGTTATTTGCTTAACCCTAGCTTATTCCAAACCTGTAAGACGCTCTTTCTTCTGTGGAACACAAGATATTTTGCGTAAAGGATTAGTTCACTTTCAAATGAAAATGACCTCAAGCTTTACTCACCCTCAAACCATAATAGGCGTACATGACTTTCTTTTTTCTGATGAAAACAATCGGAGATATTTTAAAAAATATCTGCAACCAAGCTTTAAAATGGCAGTGAATAAGGGTCATAAGTATGAGCTGAAGAAAGTGCATCCATCCATCCATAATAAATGTACTCCGCACTGCTCCGGGGGGTTAATAAAGGCCTTCTGATGTGTAAAAACAAAAAAAACTAGTTATGAAATATGAAAAGTTCTGAATTAAAATACCTAGCTTCTGCCATATTCTAATTATGAACAAAGTGTAAAATGGCATCGCGTCAGTTCCACTTTTTCCGTAAGTTGAATAGCGTAAGCTTTTTGAGCTGCAAGAGTTTTACACTTTGCTCGTACATTGAATATGGAAGGCGGTCTGGCGGAAGCTAGATATTTAACTTCGTAACTTGTTAAATATGGATAATTATTTTACTCATACGCTTCGCTTGAGGAGGCGTTTATGACGCGTTTATGATGGATGGACGTGGATGGAGGCACTTTGTTCAGCTCATGCTCACTGCCATTAGAAAGCTTGGACACGTCAGGATATTTATTAATATTTCTCCGATTGTGTTCATCAGAAATAAGAGAGTCATATACACCTAGGATGGCTTGAGGGTGAGAAAATGTTGGGCTGATTTTCAGTTGAAAGTAAACTAATCCTTTAATGTCTCAGTGTTTTTGTTTTTTGTCCAAACGATGAAAGTCGGTGGTTACCAAAACCACTTGATTGCCAACATTCTTAATTTTTTACTCTTTTTGTGTGTTCCACAGAAGAAAGAAAATCATGCTGGTTTGAAATTACATGAGAGTGATTGAAATATGATATTATTTTCTTTGAAAATGCACTCAAAAATTTTCCTGCAGTACACAGTTTTACGCTCAACAAAATATGAAAAATAAAGATGATCTATTACTGGACATTTTTTCTAACCGAATAAATGAACAATGGCTGATTGCAAATAGCTTTTCTTCGATGGCATCTATATCTGAAAGGTTTTTTTGTGTGATTCTATTTGCAAATGATGCTCCATGCTCCTGAAGCAAATTTAGCGAAGGAATTACTTTGAAGAAATGTTCACTTAAAAATTTCACAAATAATTGCAAAGAAACAAGTAACGCATGAATTTGATGTGATTTTTTTTTATTTATTTTTTTTATGTGGAATGACTGAAATAGTATTTGTTTGTAAAACATACTCTAATAATCTTTGTTTTATTTACAACTTCAAAAAATCTATTTTTCAGTCCAGTGTTTTGGGATTTTATAGTGACTCCTACTGGTGTTGAAGCAGAAAACAAAGTAGATTACAAATGTGCCACTGTAGAAAAACCTCATTGACCCATGATTTATTCATTCTGCAACCCCAAGAGTCCAGAAATAGAAGGGTCATCAAGATGAAGAAAGTACCATTCAGCTGATCATGTGATATCAACTGCTACATGTCAAAAATAGAGCACTGATATAACTGGCATGTGGAGATCATTTTAAACATATTTTTAAAAAGTGCAACTTAAGCAACTTAAGTGCAGTTATTTTAAGCTTGTTCTAGCCAGAGGTGGTTTCTTTAGAAAAATGTGTCTTTTCTTTGTTTTCTCACACAGGGCTGGGTATGTTACTTTTAAAATGTATTTCACTACAGATAACAAAATACATGCTTTAAAAAGTCATTTGTAACGTATTTCGTTACATTACTCAAGTTTAGTAACTTCATCTAAATACTTTAGAATACTTTGGAATACTAATAAGTGTGGAACAAACACAAAAAAGGCCATTGCAAGTTTTTATCTCACAATTCTGACTTTTTCCCTCAGAATTGTGTAATAAGTTGCAATTGCGAGTTATAAAGTCAGAATTATGAGATATAAACTCGCAATATTGAGAAAAGTCAGAATTATGAGATATAAACTCGCAATATTGAGAAAAGTCAAAATTATGAGATATAAACTCGCAATATTGAGAAAACTCAGAATTATGAGATATAAACTCGCAATATTGAGAAAAGTCAGAATTATGAGATATAAACTCGCAATATTGAGAAAAGTCAGAATTATGAGATATAAACTCGCAATATTGAGAAAAGTCAGAATTATGAGATATAAACTCACAATATTGAGAAAAGTCAGAATTATGAGATATAAACTCGCAATATTGAGAAAAGTCAGAATTATGAGATATAAACTGACAATATTGAGAAAAGTCAGAATTATGAGATATAAACTCGCAATATTGAGAAAAGTCAGAATTATGAGATATAAACTCGCAATATTGAGAAAAGTCAGAATTATGAGATATAAACTCGCAATATTGAGAAAAGTCAGAATTATGAGATATAAACTCGCAATATTGAGAAAAGTCAGAATTATGAGATATAAACTGACAATATTGAGAAAAGTCAGAATTATGAGATATAAACTCGCAATATTGAGAAAAGTCAGAATTATGAGATATAAACTGACAATATTGAGAAAAGTCAGAATTATGAGATATAAACTCACAATATTGAGAAAAGTCATAATTATGAGATATAAACTCACAATATTGATAAAAGTCAGAATTATGAGATATAAACTCACAATATTGAGAAAAGTCAGAATTATGAGATATAAACTCACAATATTGATAAAAGTCAGAATTATGAGATATAAACTCACAATAATGAGAAAAGTCAGAATTATGAGATATAAACTGACAATATTGAGAAAAGTCAGAATTATGAGATATAAACTCACAATATTGAGAAAAGTCAGAATTATGAGATATAAACTCGCAATATTGAGAAAAGTCAGAATTATGAGATATAAACTCACAATATTGAGAAAAGTCAGAATTATGAGATATAAACTCACAATATTGAGAAAAGTCAGAATTATGAGATATAAACTCGCAATATTGAGAAAAGTCAGAATTATGAGATATAAACTCGCAATATTGAGAGAAGTCAGAATTATGAGATATAAACTGACAATATTGAGAAAAGTCAGAATTATGAGATATAAACTCGCAATATTGAGAAAAGTCAGAATTATGAGATATAAACTCACAATATTGAGAAAAGTCAGAATTATGAGATATAAACTCGCAATATTAAGAAAAGTCAGAATTATGAGATATAAACTCGCAATAT
Organism: Opsariichthys bidens; assembly: GCA_037194245.1. NCBI lineage: Eukaryota > Metazoa > Chordata > Actinopteri > Cypriniformes > Xenocyprididae > Opsariichthys > Opsariichthys bidens. The sequence goes on along the minus strand of CM074315.1, from coordinate 6,340,238 downwards.
TGAGAAAAGTCAGAATTATGAGATATAAACTCGCAATATTGAGAAAAGTCAGAATTATGAGATATAAACTCGCAATATTGAGAAAAGTCAGAATTATGAGATATAAACTCGCAATATTGAGAAAAGTCAGAATTATGAGATATAAACTGACAATATTGAGAAAAGTCAGAATTATGAGATATAAACTCGCAATATTAAGAAAAGTCAGAATTATGAGATATAAACTCGCAATATTGAGAAAAGTCAGAATTATGAGATATAAACTGACAATATTGAGAAAAGTCAGAATTATGAGATATAAACTCACAATATTGAGAAAAGTCAGAATTATGAGATATAAACTCACAATATTAAGAAAAGTCAGAATTATGAGATATAAACTCACAATATTGAGAAAAGTCAGAATTATGAGATATAAACTCGCAATATTGAGAAAAGTCAGAATTATGAGATATAAACTCACAATATTGAGAAAAGTCAGAATTATGAGATATAAACTGACAATATTGAGAAAAGTCTGAATTATGAGAAATAAACTCACAATATTGAGAAAAGTCAGAATTATGAGATATAAACTCACAATATTAAGAAAAGTCAGAATTATGAGATATAAACTCACAATATTGAGAAAAGTCAGAATTATGAGATATAAACTCGCAATATTGAGAAAAGTCAGAATTATGAGATATAAACTGACAATATTGAGAAAAGTCAGAATTATGAGATATAAACTCGCAATATTGAGAAAAGTCAGAATTATGAGATATAAACTCACAATATTGAGAAAAGTCAGAATTATGAGATATAAACTGACAATATTGAGAAAAGTCAGAATTATGAGATATAAACTCACAATATTGAGAAAAGTCAGAATTATGAGATATAAACTGACAATATTGAGAAAAGTCAGAATTATGAGATATAAACTGACAATATTGAGAAAAGTCAGAATTATGAGATATAAACTCACAATATTGAGAAAAGTCAGAATTATGAGATATAAACTGACAATATTGAGAAAAGTCAGAATTATGAGATATAAACTCGCAATATTGAGAAAAGTCAGAATTATGAGATATAAACTCGCAATATTGAGAAAAGTCAGAATTATGAGATATAAACTCGCAATATTGAGAAAAGTCAGAATTATGAGATATAAACTCCCAATATTGAGAAAAGTCAGAATTATGAGATATAAACTCGCAATATTGAGAAAAGTCAGAATTATGAGATATAAACTCCCAATATTGAGAAAAGTCAGAATTATGAGATATAAACTCGCAATATTGAGAAAAGTCAGAATTATGAGATATAAACTGACAATATTGAGAAAAGTCAGAATTATGAGATATAAACTGACAATATTGAGAAAAGTCAGAATTATGAGATATAAACTGACAATATTGAGAAAAGTCAGAATTATGAGATATAAACTCGCAATATTGAGAAAAGTCAGAATTATGAGATATAAACTCGCAATATTGAGAAAAGTCAGAATTATGAGATATAAACTCGCAATATTGAGAAAAGTCAGAATTATGAGATATAAACTCGCAATATTGAGAAAAGTCAGAATTATGAGATATAAACTCGCAATATTGAGAAAAGTCAGAATTATGAGATATAAACTCGCAATATTGAGAAAAGTCAGAATTTTGAGATATAAACTCACAATATTGAGAAAAGTCAGAATTATGAGATATAAACTCGCAATATTGAGAAAAGTCAGAATTATGAGATATAAACTCCCAATATTGAGAAAAGTCAGAATTATGAGATATAAACTGACAATATTGAGAAAAGTCAGAATTATGAGATATAAACTCACAATATTGAGAAAAGTCAGAATTATGAGATATAAACTGACAATATTGAGAAAAGTCAGAATTATGAGATATAAACTCGCAATATTGAGAAAAGTCAGAATTATGAGATATAAACTGACAATATTGAGAAAAGTCAGAATTATGAGATATAAACTCGCAATATTGAGAAAAGTCAGAATTATGAGATATAAACTGACAATATTGAGAAAAGTCAGAATTATGAGATATAAACTGACAAGATTGAGAAAAGTCAGAATTATGAGATATAAACTGACAATATTGAGAAAAGTCAGAATTATGAGATATAAACTCGCAATATTGAGAAAAGTCAGAATTATGAGATATAAACTCGCAATATTGAGAAAAGTCAGAATTATGAGATATAAACTGACAATATTGAGAAAAGTCAGAATTATGAGATATAAACTGACAATATTGAGAAAAGTCAGAATTATGAGATATAAACTGACAATATTGAGAAAAGTCAGAATTATGAGATATAAACTCGCAATATTGAGAAAAGTCAGAATTATGAGATATAAACTCGCAATATTGAGAAAAGTCAGAATTATGAGATATAAACTCGCAATATTGAGAAAAGTCAGAATTATGAGATATAAACTCGCAATATTGAGAAAAGTCAGAATTATGAGATATAAACTCGCAATATTGAGAAAAGTCAGAATTATGAGATATAAACTCGCAATATTGAGAAAAGTCAGAATTATGAGATATAAACTCACAATATTGAGAAAAGTCAGAATTATGAGATATAAACTCGCAATATTGAGAAAAGTCAGAATTATGAGATATAAACTCCCAATATTGAGAAAAGTCAGAATTATGAGATATAAACTCGCAATATTGAGAAAAGTCAGAATTATGAGATATAAACTGACAATATTGAGAAAAGTCAGAATTATGAGATATAAACTGACAAGATTGAGAAAAGTCAGAATTATGAGATATAAACTGACAATATTGAGAAAAGTCAGAATTATGAGATATAAACTCGCAATATTGAGAAAAGTCAGAATTATGAGATATAAACTCGCAATATTGAGAAAAGTCAGAATTATGAGATATAAACTGACAATATTGAGAAAAGTCAGAATTATGAGATATAAACTGACAATATTGAGAAAAGTCAGAATTATGAGATATAAACTGACAATATTGAGAAAAGTCAGAATTATGAGATATAAACTCGCAATATTGAGAAAAGTCAGAATTATGAGATATAAACTCGCAATATTGAGAAAAGTCAGAATTATGAGATATAAACTCGCAATATTGAGAAAAGTCAGAATTATGAGATATAAACTCGCAATATTGAGAAAAGTCAGAATTATGAGATATAAACTCGCAATATTGAGAAAAGTCAGAATTATGAGATATAAACTCGCAATATTGAGAAAAGTCAGAATTATGAGATATAAACTCGCAATATTGAGAAAAGTCAGAATTATGAGATATAAACTCGCAATATTGAGAAAAGTCAGAATTATGAGATATAAACTCCCAATATTGAGAAAAGTCAGAATTATGAGATATAAACTCGCAATATTGAGAAAAGTCAGAATTATGAGATATAAACTGACAATATTGAGAAAAGTCAGAATTATGAGATATAAACTGACAAGATTGAGAAAAGTCAGAATTATGAGATATAAACTCGCAATATTGAGAAAAGTCAGAATTATGAGATATAAACTCGCAATATTGAGAAAAGTCAGAATTATGAGATATAAACTGACAATATTGAGAAAAGTCAGAATTATGAGATATAAACTGACAATATTGAGAAAAGTCAGAATTATGAGATATAAACTGACAATATTGAGAAAAGTCAGAATTATGAGATATAAACTCGCAATATTGAGAAAAGTCAGAATTATGAGATATAAACTCGCAATATTGAGAAAAGTCAGAATTATGAGATATAAACTCGCAATATTGAGAAAAGTCAGAATTATGAGATATAAACTCACAATATTGAGAAAAGTCAGAATTATGAGATATAAACTCACAATATTGAGAAAAGTCAGAATTATGAGATATAAACTCGCAATATTGAGAAAAGTCAGAATTATGAGATATAAACTCGCAATATTGAGAAAAGTCAGAATTATTAGATATAAACTCGCAATATTGAGAAAAGTCAGAATTATGAGATATAAACTCACAATATTGAGAAAAGTCAGAATTATGAGATATAAACTCACAATATTGAGAAAAGTCAGAATTATGAGATATAAACTGACAATATTGAGAAAAGTCAGAATTATGAGATATAAACTGACAATATTGAGAAAAGTCAGAATTATGAGATATAAACTCACAATATTGAGAAAAGTCAGAATTATGAGATATAAACTCGCAATATTGAGAAAAGTCAGAATTATTAGATATAAACTGACAATATTGAGAAAAGTCAGAATTATGAGATATAAACTGACAATATTGAGAAAAGTCAGAATTATGAGATATAAACTCGCAATATTGAGAAAAGTCAGAATTATGAGATATAAACTCGCAATATTGAGAAAAGTCAGAATTATTAGATATAAACTGACAATATTGAGAAAAGTCAGAATTATGAGATATAAACTCACAATATTGAGAAAAGTCAGAATTATGAGATATAAAGTCGCAATATTGAGAAAAGTCAGAATTATGAGATATAAACTGACAATATTGAGAAAAGTCAGAATTATGAGATATAAACTCACAATATTGAGAAAAGTCAGAATTATGAGATATAAACTGACAATATTGATAAAAGTCAGAATTATGAGATATAAACTGACAATATTGAGAAAAGACAGAATTATGAGATATAAACTCGCAATAATGAGAAAAGTCAGAATTATGAGATATAAACTCGCAATAATGAGAAAAGTCAGAATTATGAGATATAAACTCGCAATATTGAGAAAGGTCAGAATTATGAGATATAAACTCGCAATATTGAGAAAAGTCAGAATTATGAGATATAAACTGAAAATATTGAGAAAAGTCAGAATTATGAGATATAAACTCGCAATATTGAGAAAAGTCAGAATTATGAGATATAAACTCACAATATTGAGAAAAGACAGAATTATGAGATATAAACTCGCAATATTGAGAAAAGTCAGAATTATGAGATATAAACTCGCAATAATGAGAAAAGACAGAATTATGAGATATAAACTGAAAATATTGAGAAAAGTCAGAATTATGAGATATAAACTCGCAATATTGAGAAAAGTCAGAATTATGAGATATAAACTGACAATATTGAGAAAAGTCAGAATTATGAGATATAAACTGACAATATTGAGAAAAGTCAGAATTATGAGATATAAACTGACAATATTGAGAAAAGTCTGAATTATGACATTTAACTCACATACCAAATTCACAATTGCAAGAAAAAAAGTTAGTATTACAATATCAATTCTGAGAAAAAGAAGTCAGAATTGTGAAACGCAAACTCACAATTGTGAGGGGAAAAAAACAAATTCTGAGAAAAAGATGCAGTGACCTTTTTTTTACGATTATAAAATGACTCACAACTATCTCAAAACATGAAAACAGTCGAAAACATGGAACTCAACTCCGCTTCTTCATACTATCAGAGTCAGAGAATCACCAATCGCTGTTTAAATGACATTAAAATTCAAAGTAATCACTTTGGTAATCTAAAACACTTTTCAGATGGAACTGTAATCTGATTACCACCCATTTAAAATTAAATACAGTTACTCAAATTTTGTATTTTAAATACGTAACTAAGTTACTTGTATTTCGTTACTCCCCAACCCTGAATATAAACAAACAATTTGTGAGCTTCCGTTTATTCCTTCACTCCATATAAAACTTGAAGGGAGATTTCAAAGGAGATTCAAAGTTAGAATATTGGCTGTGACCGAAATCACACACTCTCTTGAGTAGGCACTTATTTGGAATAATTTAATACTTCGGGATCACTAAAAAAGTATGTTCTATATAGTATGAATGTGTGTAGTATGAATGTAATCTCATCTGGACGTACTACATTCATTCACCATGTTATCACTGTCATGTGATCTACCAGCGTCAGTTGCGTTGCTTCACAGTCGTTCATAATTCATCTCCCGTGGCCTCATGGGACAGTAAAGTGTCCATTGTACACTGTTAAAAAATTACTGTAAATTTTACAGTATAATACTGGCAGCAGGGTTGCCAGCCAGCTACTGTAAAATTTACAGTAGTGTTACTGTAATTTGATTTACAGAATTTCCCTGTATTCTCTGATTACAGTAAATAACTGTATTTTTTTAAATTACGAAGGGTTAATTTACAGCAATATTCTGTAAATTTGAGGTAAACCAACATGTGACCCCAGAATGCATTGCAGTTTACAGCAATATGCTGTATTATTAAAAAACAGCCAGCGGCTGTAAAATAATGCTGTAATTTTTACAGCAATTCACAACAGTGTATGTACTCTTCAGAATCTTTCCAGAAGGTCAAAGTAGGTCATCCGGGTAATTTGTGCCTACTTTATTATGAGTACTGTGAATTCAGACATACTTCTATTGTCACATACTGTTTTTTACACCTACTATACAGTAGGGAAGTATGTGATTGCAGATGCAGCTTTAGGACTTCTATTCAAAATAAAGGCAGTGTTAGGAACATTTGATTTCAACAAATGCATTCTTGCATTTGATTGGACAGAGATATCTATCGAATCGGCCCAAAAAATGCCGACGAGGACTAATTTCAGCCGCCGGTGTGGAACACGCTGAGAAAATTAGACGCACAATAGACGCACAAAAACGCCGTCGGCTTGGTGTGTTCCTGCCTTTGTCTGCTCTGAAATATTCTTTACATCAGTGGTCTCCCAAGTTTTTCAGGGCAAGGAACCCCTATGCAATGGATGTGTCAAACAGAGCTATTAAGTATATAGCCTTCGATATTAATAGAAATCAACCATATTATAATAGCTACATTATTTTAAGAACTATGCACGTTATTGATGTTGCACATGTCTGTATATAACTTTTCATTGTTAAAATTTTGATTTATGCATCATAACAAAATCACAATTCATTAGTCGTTCTCAGTTTTTGTAAATCATTTTAATGGATTTGCAGAGTCATACGTTTTAATTTTACTTTCAGATGGAACTTTTAACATTTACTTGAACTTTGGCTTTAAGTTTACTAAAAGTTCACATTTTAATTTTACTGTGTGATGGACAATTAAGAATCAAATCAATGAGCGTCTGAAATTAGTGCGGGTTCTCTAGTGCAGGTGTAATGTGTCAGCAACGGTTCCATCACTGCAAGAATAGACATTTAAAGGGTTTGTTAACCCAAAAATGAAAATTCTGTCATTAATTCCTCACCCTCATGTTGTTCTACATCCGTTAATCCTTCGTTCATCTTCACAACACAAATTAAGGTTTTTTTTGATGAAATCCGATGGCTCAGTGAGTCCTCTGTTGCCCGCAAAACAATGAACACTTTCAAAATGCCCAGAAAGATACTAAAACATATTTAAAACAGGTCATGTGAGTACAGTGGGTAAACCTTAATATTATGAAGCGACGAAAATACTTTTTTTGCACCAAAAAAAAAAAACGACTTTTCAACAATGACTAGTGATTGCCGATTTCAAAACACTGTTTCGAAGCTTTACGAATCTTTTTTTTCGAATCAGTGGTTCGGATCACGTATCAAACTGCCAAAATCATGTGAACTATTGAAATTTCGAATCAGTTATGACGCAACGAAGCCTCGTTTACTGAAATCACATGAGTTTGGCGCTCCCAACCGCTGATTCGTAACAAATGATTCGTAAAGCTTCAAAGCAGTGTTTTGAAATCTCTAGATATTATTGAAAAGTCATTATATTGTTTTTTGGTGCACAAAAGTATTCTCGTATATTTTTCTATTAATCTAATAGTTTGCATTTACAAGCTTATCTATTTTGACATGCCATACTTTTACTTGTTATTATACTTGCAATTGAGCGTGAAATTCCGCATTTTATGTGTAGATGTCACTTCTTAAATTTTGCAGCGTGTAATTGTTAGTCCTGTTACACTGTTAAAAATTACTGTAAATTTTACAGTATAATACTGGCAGCAGGGTTGCCAGCCAGTTACTGTAAAATTTACAGTAGTGTTACTGTAATTTAATTGACAGAATTTCCCTGTATTCTCTGATTACAGTAAATAACTGTATTTTTTTAAATTACAAAGGGTCCATTTACAGCAATATTCTGTGAATTTGAGTCAAACCAACACATGACCCCAGAATGCATTGCAGTTTACAGCAATATGCTGTATTATTAAAAAACAGCCAGCGGCTGTAAAATAATGCTGTAATTTTTTTTACAGTAATTCATTACAGTGCCACTGTTAAAAAATTACTGTAAATTTTACAGTATAATACTGGCAGCAGGGTTGCCAGCCAGTTACTGTAAAATTTACAGTAGTGTTACTGTAATTTAATTGACAGAATTTCCCTGTATTCTCTGATTACGGTAAATAACTGTATTTGTTTTTAATTACAAAGGGTCAATTTACAGCAATATTCTGTGAATTTGAGTCAAACCAACACATGACCCCAGAATGCATTGCAGTTTACAGCAATATGCTGTATTATTAAAAAACAGCCAGCGGCTGTAAAATAATGCTGTAATTTTTTTTACAGTAATTCATTACAGTGCCACTGTTAAAAAATTACTGTAAATTTTACAGTATAATACTGGCAGCAGGGTTGCCAGCCAGTTACTGTAAAATTTACAGTAGTGTTACTGTAATTTAATTTACAGAATTTCCCTGTATTCTCTGATTACAGTAAATAACTGTATTTTTTTAAATTACGAAGGGTCAATTTACAGCAATATTCTGTGAATTTGAGTCAAACCCACACATGACCCCAGAATGCATTGCAGTTTACAGCAATATGCTGTATTATTAAAAAACAGTCAGCGGCTGTAAAATAATGCTGTAATTTTTTTACAGTAATTCATTACAGTGCCACTGTTAAAAAATTACTGTAATTTTTACAGTATAATACTGGCAACAGTGTTGCCAGCCAGTTACTGTAAAATTTACAGTAGTGTTACTGTAATTCAATTTACAGAATTTCCCTGTATTCTCTGATTACAGTAAATAACTGTATTTTTTTAAATTACGAAGGGTCAATTTACAGCAATATTCTGTCAATTTGAGTCAAACCAACACGTGACCCCAGAATGCATTGCAGTTTACAGCAATATGCTGTATTATTAAAAAACAGCAGGTGGCTATAAAATAATGCTGAAATTTTTACAGTAATTCATTACAGTGTAGTAGCATGAAAAAAGCTTTCATTCAGTGGATTATATATAAGCCTCGAAAGCGCGCGGAGCGTTCGCTTTATAGTCATTAAAAAGCTGTCACTCATCCCAGTTCGTGATCTCACAAAGTTCGAGTAAAATCAATAAAGTTGTCTACACTGCATAATTAATCTCTTACTTCACGTCTTTGTTTGTTAATGTGAGGATTCGCGAGCGTGCAGAACTCCGCACTTAACGAAACCTCTGGGGTTTTGAGTGGTGAGTGGATTCTGACTAAATGAAACACCTCTGGTCACTGTTACCACTGTTGGTTTTCCCATGGAATTGGGTTACTTTAAGTTGTTGTCGGGTAAATTTTTTACGCGGGTTGATTTCCACCTCCGTACATATGATTTCGGCACTCCAACACCCCCAAAACACCCCCCAGATGTGCAAATTCAGTGGAGAATTCGCCCGCCCAATGGAGAAAATTGCATCGGTCTATTTTTGCCGACTTTTGACTGGCCATTGGACAACTTTTGTTGTATCTGGCAACCCTGCCTCTGATTGGCAATTGCATTCAAAAGATCAACAAACGTGACTGTGATTCTCTCACCGCTGCTGCAAACATTTGACATTCTCCAGAGCGCAAACACAAAACACACTGCATGTTTACCAAATCTGTTTCGCCAGGTTGATATGATTACAGTATCAACAGAGGGTGCTCTTGCTTTCGCTTGACGGTGCTTATGTTTAAATTTGACTTTGTGCTGTTTTTTACTGCGGACCCCCGGTTGAAGACCCTTGCTTTACATAGTTCCATGTAAAGAATATCATAGATTCTTGTTATTGTTTGTAACTCAGATGCCTTTTTTGTAACTTCAGAGCATCTACTGAATGTGAATGTCCATCACAGGAAGACAAGAAGCTGCTTGCCTTGCTACTTTTTTGCAACAGCTTTCAGTTTCACTCCGCCACCCACTCTAAAGACCAGTAAACTGTATACTTTATCCTCCAAAAGAAACAGATAAAGGTAAAAATGTCTCAGGATTATTGTCACGATATGTAAAAACCTCAAATTCAGGGAATTTCCAGGCGTAATACTAAGGCTTGCAGGATGAGGATATTTGGGATTACACTGTAAGTGGTAAGTGACTCATTGTGCGGTGAACTGAAGGGTTAAAACATGATGCTCTTGGATTTGTGTAGCCTCAGGATGCTTTGGGAGAGGCATGGGGGCATTTTGACTGTAATCTTCTTGATCCGCAGTGGGCTTCTCACTGCTACCTGAAATAACATTCCTCTTAGCCAACCTCATGGATGAACCATTTGTAAATTCTGAGGATTGCACAATCGACTGTGTTAGAATTGTCGGGGTTATGTTTCCTCACTCTATTGTATCCCGCTGGTTATGATAATGAATTACTGTAAAAATTACAGGATTATTTTACAGCCGCTGGTTGTTTTTTAATAATACAGCATATTGCTGTAAATTGCAATGCATTCTGGGGTCACGTGTTGGTTTGACTCAAATTGACAGAATATTGCTGTAAATTGACCCTTCGTAATTTAAAAAAATACAGTTATTTACTGTAATCAGAAAATACAGGGAAATTATGTAAATTGAATTACAGTAACACTACTGTAAATTTTACAGTGACTGGTTGGCAACCCTGATGCCAGTATTATACTGTAAAATTTACAGTAATTTTTTAACAGTGGTAATGAATTACTGTAAAAATTACAGCATTCTTTTACAGTCGTTGGCTGTTGTTTAATAATACAGCATATTGCTGTAAACTGCAATGCATTCTGGGGTCACGTGTTGGTTTGACTCAAATTTACAGAATATTGCTGTAAATTGACCCTTCGTAATTTAAAAAAAATACAGTTATTTACTGTAATCAGAGAATACAGGGAAATTCTGTAAATTAAATGACAGTAACACTACTGTAAATTTTGCAGTAACTGGCTGGCAACCCTGCTGCCAGTATTATACTGTAAAATTTACAGTAATTTTTAACAGTAATCATGCTTGTATGAATTGTTTTACTAAAACCAAATGTTACATGATCAGAATTGCACACGACCTGTTTAAAGGAGTGTGTGAGTGACATGTGTAAACGTGAAATGTATAAAAATGCAAAAAGGAGATGCTTTGCAGAATGTCTTGACTGCTCTTTTCCATACAGTGGACCTGAATGTTATTTTAGAATTATTTATATACTATTAAATTATTTATTATAAATATATAGCGTGTATTTTATATTTTCCTTTTACATTTTGTGTTTTAAGTTTTAGGAATTTTGTTATGTGCTTTTGTCAATTTTTTTGTGCTTTTTAAAAATATTTCTGTTGAATTTTATTTTTTTATTTCACTTTTAGTTTTAGTAATTTCAATACAAATTTTAGTAATTTGTAATGTTTGTTTAAGTTTTTTAAAGTTTAAATTGTGTATATATTATAATATATATATAATTTTTTTTTGTTAATAAAAAGGACTTTTAATAGTTTTAGTTTTAGTTCAAAATAACAACACTAATGGGGACTGTAACTGTCAGGTTCCAAAATGACAAAAACAAATAATAGTACCTTAAGTTTATTCAATACGACTTTACGACTATATTCAAAGTCTTCTGAAGTCGTACAATAATTTTATGTGAGAATTGACGAGAAGGTTTAGTTTTTATTCCTTGAAAACATTCCCATCGGCACATCAAGACATGTTACACCAGGTTTGAAATTGGAGGAGGAGATTTTTAGGGAATAAAAAATTAAATTTGTGTCATCTCACAGAGATCACATGACATGACTATTTATGATACTATTTTGTGACCTCCACAAGACATTCCACAAAATAACTACTTTTGTCTTGAATGGAAAAGAATAATTCGGGTTTGGAACAATTTGAGTGTGAATAATTGATCTATTTTTGTGTGAAAAAAAAAAAAAAAAATCAAACACTTTTCTCCATACCATTCCCTATACCTGTTTTAGTAAAAATGAATGAGATCAAAGACAGTAAAGCTCAGAATGGACCTGTGTAAGAGTTCAGAGACCACGTCCCTGTCCTTGGTTCTGAACCCTTTCCGTTCTTTCAGCCGTGTGCGTTTCTCAAATGACTTTGTACGAGCTCCTAAAGCTTTTTCATCACTGAGAGGGTTTTGTCAGGGTCATTTTATGTTATCTTCCTAAATCATGTCTGTTTCTGCCTGGGCCTTTTCAGGTCCAATTATAGTATGATATCACCGAGTGAATCATAAAAACAAATTGTGTGTTAGGGATAACTGTTTAAAAGCTCGCTCTCAAACACACATTATAAGCTTAAAGCATGAGCTGTCATAAGGGATGAAAATGAGTTCTGACACCTCAGCTTTTCCAATAAAGACCCCAACACTTTTTTTTTTTCATTGTTGGCATATAAGTAGGGCAAGTCTGAGCACGTTTTTGCTTCTGGAGTATTTGAGGCTGCTCCTCTTAGCTTTTACCCTTACAGTCAGCTAGCGGGTCTAAACACGCCCCAAAGCAAGCGCATCCTTCCTCTCCAAATGATAAAACCTAGCAGCACACACAAATGATGAGATTTCCTTCAACTGTGCACACGCATTACATGCAAACTATGCTCATTTTTAGATTTAAACTCAGGTTGGCCCATCATTCTTCTAGTTGGCTTAATCGCAATGTGATAGTTCAGCTAAATATGAAAAATTGTGCTTTTGATTTCATGTTATTCCAAACCACAAGAGAACACAAAAAAGAGAAATCCAAGCTGCTTTTTTCCATACAAAAGTGAAAGTGAATGGGGAATAACGCATGGAAAAGTGCATCTCGGACATTCAAAGACTAAATTTAGCAGTAGCATCATCCACAATGTATATTTCTTAGTTTTACAATATTATTTTAACATTTAATTTTAATTGAACCTAAAATTTTGCACAAAAATGACTACCCAGTTTCTGAATTCTGGCATGAAATTGATGCATGCAAATA